>JAKKCX010000004.1:600000-852564 GCA_022023575.1 Geotrichum ghanense (nom. inval.) | reverse complement strand
ATGATAAATTTATTGAATAAAATTTAAAAGACTTTTTTTCTATATATTAGAAGAAAATATAATATAAAACCATTGTGTACCCCGCAAACTCAAAACGAGAGTTTTTTTTTGTTGACACACTGTAGCTGTGAGGACATTTCTTTTTGAAATCATTTTAGAGTTCCACTTACACTTTCATTGTTATGGTCCCCCAGTCTTGGCCATCCAGGTCCGAATTCGGATGCTAGCAGCCGGGGATGAGTGGTAGTCTATATATTTTCGAGACACATAGGTTCTGTCACCGTAGTAAATACTACATAACATGCGCTAAATCTCTCTGTGGAGAGAAGAAGAAGAGGAGGAGATTTTTTATCTATTGTGTGGCTAAAACAGCCGTGTCTTCCCAAATAGGTTTGAAAGCCGAAGAACCCTGTAATCAAAAAAAAAAATTAAAATAATTAAAAATACGAAGGTAAATGTAAATAGTATGGCTCAAGTGTCAAGTTCTATTTGTGCCCCTCATCCACGTATCCGAGTTCCTGTGATTTTAAGGAAATTACCCCACTCATGTTGCATAGTACTAACTGATATTAAAAATAGTTGATATTATTAAAATGAACTAAATCAAAGAATATATGAAATAGTGTTTATGAATATTTATGGTTGTTTATGGTTGTTTATGATTATTTATGATTATTTATGATTATTTATGATTATTTATGGTTATTTATGATTATTTATGGTTATTTATGGTTATTTATGATTATTTATGGTTATTTATGGTTATCTAAGAAAATAGAAATTTGTTAGTTTAAAAACAATAAAGTGATTTGATAAATTATTAAATTATTGAAATTAATTAGTTAATAAATTATCAAGTAAATAAATAAATAATAATAATAATAATAATAATAATAATCAATAATATTAACTTATATTTATTTAAATAATAAATAGTTTTATTAAGAGGAGAAGCCAAGAATTTATCAACCCAATAAATAAACTTGCAATAATAATAACTTATTAAATTAAATTAAATATTACTAAAATAAATAATAATAATTTTTCAAGATCCGATATTTTGAACTTTGTTCCCTTAGATTCTTGTATTCAAACGGATATATGGGTAAAACATTCAAATACAATGTTCATCTACACAAAATATTATATATATATATATATATATATATATAAATCTAATTTAACACCTTATCAATCAACCTTTATATGTAATACAATTCATTCACATAAATTATTGAATTGACTCTTTAATAGATTATTTCATTGATTTGATACTTCTGATCATACATTCTTATTACATTATTAATTTCCAAATCGTCCCTCACCGCTGAGGGTGGTATATCCCATTGGCCCCAGAATTCCTCAGCGTCCCAAGACCCATATTCCCAAGCACCTTCGACACTTCACTAATATCTGTAGGTACCACACTGAACTGTCGACCCTTCTTCTGAAGTTCCCGAGTCTTCATAATCTCCTTGTCTATCTTATAAAACCAATCTGTCTCGTCATTATATTCATACACCTGCCATTCCACACCATAAGGTTTGGGCTCCAGGCAATAAAGCGTGTGCAATGGCACATCTAAATCCCCAATCGCCTCACGCCCAAGATTCATAAAGTAAGCCAGCAAAATGCGACAAACCACCCGGTGCCCAATGATCAAAGCATTGTCGGTCATCCGCTCTATCTCAACAATCACAGGCCGCAAGCGATTAATCACGTCAAGATACGACTCTCCGCCTGGTCCTGGATACCGATATTGCACCTTATCCGACATTCGCGACTCGTACTCTAACGGATATTTGGCCTTGATCTCTTCATAGGTCATCCCATCACATATACCTGCACCAAGCTCGTTCAGCATCCGCATCTCTTTGACGTCAAAAAGATCTTCATAGTCGTCAAAAAATTGACCAGTCTCAATCGACCGCTTCATCATCGATGTCCACACACAAAAGTGTGGCTCGTCAGGCTCACTCGACGGCGTTCCACCATTACTGCCACGCTGTAGAATACGCGTCCTCTCCATATGGTTTTTCAGCTGTGTCTTGCGGAACTCCTTCTTCTGAAACTTTATAAACCGTGCCAGCGCAGCTGCAAACTTGGTCCCACGCGCAGTTAGTGGAGCATCACCACCAATTTTACCAATAGCATTGTCTTCACTCTCGCCGTGTCGAGTTATCCAAATCTGTCGTTCCGCCAGATTGAAATTCAGCAGGAAAAACACTGCCTGTCCAGCCAAGAATCCTTGAATATTGTAGCAAACAACCTTTCTGCCTACATCAATCATCTTGATATACTGGAACTCCTCGTCGGCTTCTTCTTCAGAACCAATGGTCTGGTACACTTTCTCATAGTTGCGCATCCGAGTGATGAAATCTTGAATGGCAATATCAGTATCCACATCCTTGTAATCAGGTCCTGATAGCTTTAGTCTAATGTTGGCCTCGATAATAGAGTTGTTGCTACACACAGATTCCAGAAATAAAACTTTCAGTCTGCCACCTGACCTTTCCTTGATTCGATCCAGAACTTTTCTTCTTCGTGCGACAGTTGTATTAGTTGCGTCCAAAATTCCCACACTTCCATTTTCTTCCAGCACGTAGTCCAGCAGGTCCTCCAATGTGTCCATAGCCCATTTTTCACGAAGCTTGAAAGAATCTTCATTATCAGGTGAGAAAAAATCACCCGTTTGTCCATTCATACTGCTGCCGTTAACACCTGTAGAATCATGGGGGTCGGCATCATTTGTATTGGGATTATTATTATTATTATTATTATTACTGTTGTCGTAGCTGTGGCCGTCAGTATCACCGGGAGTCTCTGAAACAGAGAGTAGTTTTTCCTTCTCGTCAGGCAATGGACCCTTGGAAGGACCAAGGTTCTCACTGGCTTTGCGTCTGGTGTTGCCCACATTGAAGATGCGTGCACCATGCTGCTGCCAGTTCAAGTACCGGCACAGCTTCTTTGTGACGTAAGATTTTCCACGGGCAGGTAGCCCTACCATAACTATCACGAGCTTTGACTCGACGTCGCGCGCAGCGATGGCTCCGTCCGGAGATACCTTTGACCGTGTAAGGCCAGGCACATCTAAGGTGGTTGCAGCGCGGCGTGACGGAAGTTGTAGTGCGGGCGAAGCTGAGCCGCTGGTGCTTGCGCTTCGACTAGTAGGCTTGCTGTCATAGCTTGTTCCAAGCGCATTGCTACTGCTGCTGCTGCTGCTGCCGTTGTTGATGTTGTGGCTATTGTTGTTGCTGTTGTTGTTGTTGCTATTTGGCACAGTGGGAAGAGGCGGTAGCTGTCCTGAAGTGGGTTGGTGGGGTCCCAAAGGCGGCGACATTTGTAGTTGAAGAGGGGGGATTTTGAATGACACAGGTGGTGATTTTGCACCCTGAGCCAGCGGTGACCCCGAATGTGAGTGCACAGGAGTGTCGGACAACGGGTGTCTGTTAAACTGAAACGACATCTTGTTGAAGATTTGGTTGTTGAGAGAAATGCTTCAAATGATGATGAGAGTGTTTAAAGAGAGCAAGTAGAAATTTTGACCGTTAGGATGTCGTTTTTTAAGTATTTTTATTTTTATGTTGTTGTTGTTGTTACTTATTTTTCTTTCGTTTAACTGTTTCGAGAATGGTATACTATGCGGTTTGGAATAGCAGCGCGCGTTATTTTGTTTATCTATATTATTATTATTATTATTATTAGTGGTAGTAGTAGTAGTAGTAGTATTAACTTTTGGTTTGTTTTTGGTCGTAGATATATATGTGTATATGGATTAGGTCAAGTGTAAAAAGAAGTGGTTTTCAAAAATGAATGGATGTCGAGATAAGTGTGTGTTTTGTATTTGTGTGTATAGAAAGGCAACCAGCACAGGCGGGATGCCCTAGAAAGGGTAAGAAGAAAAACAAGAAGAACAAGAAGACGAAGGAAAAGAAAAACAGAATAAATATACAAGATGAAAGATTAGACTTGATATATATACATATATATGCTTATATATATATATATATATATAAATTGATATCAAGAGAAAAACATGTGCTTTGTGCTGAGAAAAAAAAAGAAGAAGAAAAAGAGAAGGAAAAAAAATTAATCAGATTCTTAGTTAATCGATGGATGGATCAAAATCATTATTTTTTTTTAATCAACAAAGCTTCATAATAATAATAATAACAAATAGCAGTAGAACTTGAATGGGATCCACGTGCACTACGTCATACTTTTGATTTTATTTTATTTTACTCTTTTGTGACGGGTAATGTTGCTTAAATTTTATACTTGAAAGCTTATCGTTTTCTTTTAAACTTGATTCTAGATAATAATAATATTAATGAATATATTGAATATAATAATGATAATAATAATAATAATAATAATAATAATAATAATAATAATAATAATAATAATAATAATAATAATAATAATAATAATAATAATAATAATAATAATAATAATAATAATAATAATAATAATAATAATAATAATAATAATAATAATAATAATAATAATAATAATAATAATAATAATAATAATAATAATAAATGTATTATTATTGATATGAAAATATTTTAAAAATCAAATGTAAAATAATAGGCATATAAATATATACTTATATAAAATACTATGCAGTACATGGAGTCTAAATAATGTTTAATGATATATATATATATATATATATATATATATATATATATTATCAGTAGATTTAATAAACTAAAGCTGTAATTATAATTAAAAAAAAAAGTCTTTAAATGATTCTAGATAATATATAGTCAAAGATTATCCTACGTCTAAATTATAATCACATTTTAATCAAATAAATTATTTAAAAAATAAAAACAATCACGAAATTCCAATTTTGGTACTTGTGACAACACTAAATCAACTTTAGCCAGTAAAATTAGCCCAAAACAATAACTTTGTACAAATATATATATATATATAAAAATAACATTAAATATTAATTAAGAAAAAAAAGATAATAAATAACAATTTTTTTTTTTTGTTTTTTTTTTTTTTTTTTTTTGAAAGCTTATATATTCGAAATATATTCAGCAAACACTCAAATACAACTCCATTCTGCAAAAACACACCATGCAGTACCTCCATCACCAAGAATAAGCCCACGCCATGTGCCTACTTCATTCATCTTCAATTCACCCTTCATCTTCATCACTTTACCACGTGGTGACTGAATCCCAAGCTTGACCTTGGTACCAGGACGAGTTGGAAATACATCCACTTCAAACTTATAGCTGTATCCAACTTTTAGCTCACCAGTTTGTGGAGTCTTGACATACACATCTGTGCTTGTAGCCCCGGGTGTCGGGTGTCGTGTTAGAAAATGAAACAACGGATTGGTCCCGCCAGTGTGTAAGATTGGAATCGAGTATGCTAACGCCAGCGTATTATGTGAAACAGACTTTAAAGTGCCTGTTGCTCCTACATACAAATTCAGACCAGCATGAATCTGAGCCGGTGGAAGAACTGCTTTGATTCGATAGAATCGGGTGTCACCACGATGAAACGGTTGTGCAAGCACACAGCCCTCGGACTGCTCAAGGTCAAGTGCAGCATGTAGCTCAAGATGAGATGGCACTGCAATAGTGATCTCTGCAACATCCGTACCGTGCAAGCGTGTAAGACTCGTAGAAAAATCAACAAGCTCAAGCTCGTGTTCAAACGCTTGGGGCCCAGCTAATGGAAGAGCGTTGAGAACTTCGTGTGCAACTGGAGGAACAACGTGTTGGTCCGCAGAGTCGTACGGCACATGAGTAAATAAAAGCTCACTGGGACGTGTCAAGAAATAAAAATCCTCGGGCGCGTTCTTATCACCAGAGTTCTTAGCGACTATATCATGGCCTGGGAAAGTAGGTGACGCCAAAGAAGCATCAACCATCCGCCAGAGCCCGTCTACTAAAACTGCATTCCAGTAGTGATTCGGTCGCGACGGAACCCATACCTGTCCTGGCGATTTCAAGTATCCAGCAATCACGGTACATGGCACACCTACAGTCTCGCACATACTACGAAATACTGCAGCAAGCTCCAGTGGGTTAGCACGGCGAGTTTGAATAACTCGAGATAAAGAGCCTACACCCTCATCGTCTGGAATCAACGGTTCCCAATTGAGCTTCGTTGCACAAAACAAAAAAGCAGCACGCAACTGGTCGCGTGGATCCCGAAACCACTTCACTATATATGCCCTCACTATCTCTGCTGGTGTGATAAATGGCCATGAATTTAGTGACTGCATACGGGAATCAACGTGGGTATAGTCTCTGGCTGGTGGATCAGCCCAAGTGTATCCATCACTTGTTTCATTTCCCTTAAGCTTGGCCAGCTGCTCAAGCGGTTCTTGTGTACCTATCATTCCATTCTGTGGTCGAGATTTCCGACGTTGTTTCTCGTGTTTGGAAAGAGTATTGGATCGATTTAAAACCTGATGTATTTCTACCCATCTCATTTGGTCGACTTGATTACCACCGCTGTCACCCAGACCAATAGATGTTGCCATGGATCTCAATGACTGATGCGATTTCATAGGATACAGATCCATTGCTGACTTTGGACGGGTTTTAGACTTGACTTTTTTAAGAGTTTCGCGGATTGAAAGGCTGGATCCTGGCCGACTTGATCCACTCATAAATGACTTTTGTGACTTTTGACGGTTTAATCTAATGCTACCACTGAGACTTTCATTTCCACCACTAACACCATTACTACTATTACCTCCGTACACGCTATACATGGAATTTCTAGACGAAGCAGCTACCGGCGTTGAGCTAGAAAAAAACTTCTTAAAGAATCCAGACTTTTTGCCTTTGATCTCAGTATTACGAACTTCTTCTCGCCCTGGAAGTGTTACTGGTGTCTCAAAAGAAGGAAGATTAGCCTCTGAAATTGTTCCTGGAAATGCCTCCATTTTGTATAGAACCTCTCCGCGCCGTCTTGTGCCACTTCCACCAGACGCACTCAAACTGCTGTTTAGAGGAGAGGTACACCCACTAGACATTGATGCATTGAGCGAGTTGGAGTTCATTGATGACATAGTCCGGTATGTGTCTTGCCGTGATACAGATCCGTTTTTTCTCATTGGTGAGCCATAACCACTTGGATCAAACGGAATATCAATTTCCTCATCTTTTTCATTGTCTTGGCTATCAATTTCGACTTCTTTTTCGCTATTTAAACGTTCGTTTAGAGCATTTTGACTGTTGATGTCGAGATTGTCACTGTTGTTGTAGTCATCGTCTAACAGCATTGATTTGGCTGATTTTCTTGGTGGTGTGTTTAAACCACGAATCGGACTTTTCAACATCCCATTCTTCACTGGAGAACTCTGTAGAGCCGATCTTACATTTGAATCTCGTTTGACTGGCGATGGAGTTCGTACTGACATACTGTCGAGGCTCGACCACACATCTTCGATAGCATTGCGTAATGGTGATGGCGTTCTATTTGACATTCGTGAGGGCCCTGAACCACTCTCATGGTCTTTAGATTCGTCATTGTTCTGGCGCTTTAAGCTGACGGAGTGTGCTGGTGGGACTGGTGGCGGACCAGTCGCCGCCTGATGTCTCTCACTAGGTACATAAGTTGAAAATCGTGAGTGCGGCCTGTCGGTAGCAAACCTTGACGATGGTCTTTCAATATACTGTGAATGTGGTCTTTCGCCCATCCTTGAGGCAGGTCTATCACCGAATCTTGATACTGGGCGATCATAGTATTGCGACCTCGGTCGATGATGATGAGTGCTGTCAATATAAGAGTTGTGTCTGGTGGTAGATGCTGAAGAGGACGTCGTGATATTTGAAGTTTGGAATGAGTTGTGACGCGCGTAGTTATTTCGAGAGTCGGAGGACGTTAGTCGTGGATCTTCTGAAATGTCGAGATCTGCCAGTGTCTGATTTGTAGCAGAAGAGTCGTTTTTGTCACTGTGAAGAGATTTCTGTTAGCCATATTGGATAATGCAGGAGTAAGGAGAACGAAACAGTTAGGGGGAAAGAGGAGGAAGAAGAATAAAACACAAGATACGTACATATATTCAACAAAGTTGCAAGGAAAAGAGCCAACAACATTGTTACGCTTAAGTTTTCCGGTCCACCAGTTGCCGTCTCCAATATCGAGTACTTGGATGAGTTCTCCCTCGACAAATCCTAGATCCTCTAAAATAAAAATAAAAAAGTTAGTAGTATGAAAAACGGTGGAGAGAAGTGAAGATGGAAAACATCATCTTCAGAATTTTCTTCTTCGACTTACTTGTTTTATCTTCTCCGGACCAACTATATAGTGTGCGAACCCAGCACGGTAGCTTGATGGGAAGGGGAATAGACATTAGGTGAAAATGAAGATACTTTCTGTTTCAGTTGGCAAGTGAGGAATATAACTTCAGGAGAGAAATGTGATGATGAGTAGTTTGCACTTGAAGTGTCGCGAGTAATGCGAGAGTAGATTCGTAATATTTTTCAAGATTTGTAGAAAAGAAGTAGTGAAGACTATGGTGAAAAAAAAAATCTGATGCAGATTGAAATATGAGTAGCAGAACAAAACTCCCGTTAGCTGCTTAGTGATATACTGCAATTGATAATAGACAAAAGAAGGTGTAGCAAGTTGAAGAATTTCTCCAAGATTATTATTATTAATTTTTTTTTCTTGACCAGTGTAGAGAAAAAAAAATAAAATTGAAAAAAAAATAAAAATGAATGAAATATTAAGCTAATAGTAGTATACAAGAATACTGAAGAAGAAAAAAAAAATGCTGTTTGTTTGTTTTTATTTTTAGTTGTTGTTGTTGTTGTTGTTTGTTTTTGTTATTGTTTCAGCGACCATTTTTATTATTATTATTATTATTATTATTCACTTATTTATTTATTTCTATTTCACTCGGCACAGCCGTATTGTTTACTCGAACCAGGGTTATTAGTCCCACACAAAAACAATTGTTCTTTTGTATCTATAAAATTCGGTTTAATTCAATTCGATTCAATTCAATCGAATGCACAACGATTTTATATGTTATATCATCTAATACTTGGTGAAATGAAAGCTCTGCTCTCTGTGCAAAAATGGCCAATGCACAGCGCCTGCTGTGTTTGTTTGCACATTGCACACACATGGCTACTGTAAGTCCGTTTGCACTAGCCTCGGGAGGCTGGTTCACAAAGGGCAGCTGTTAATTCGGGGGACTGGCCACCACGCGTAATCACCATGTGTCTAAGCACAGATTAGCAACGAGTTTTCGTTTGTTTTCGCTTACTAGTAGTAACTTGATTTTTTTATGAAACTAGAGGCTTCGTTATTTTGTTTGTTTTTTGTTTTGTTTGTTTTTTTTTGTTTTTTTTTTTGTAGTTTTCTACGGAGCGCACCTGCATCACATTCACTGTGTGACGGGCACCGAACCCGAGTCCGGAGCCAGGTCCGAAGCTAAGTTCTAACCCCAGATTTTTTTATTTATTTTTTTTTCACTAATTTGTTTAGCTTTTTATCTATATATAAATTATAGATTTCGTACTTATATTTTTGTGTGAGTTTTTGCTTCAAAGGACTATAACAATAGTTTGTAGAATTATCTTATCTAAGAAACTATTGAGCTGCAGATATCCCGTTGTTCACCATTCGTCAAAATATTCTTCATTATCACTTTTATCTGTGTCTTATTCTTCTTCTTTTTTTACTTCATCTGTTAAACCCGTTTCACGAAAAAAATAAAAATAAAAAAGATTAAGCATATAGCGTAAATGTGCACCACTCCGTCAACGCAGTGAGCAGATCGTTTCTTCATATTCCCCGATTTCACCTACTCTTCCATACCAGGCTCCACTCGTCTGCATTCCTTCTTCTCACCTGTTGATCCATTAGGCGGCTCACAACGACCAACTACAAAACCAAAGCCATTCCCACTACATAATGCACACATCTCTTCATTATTTAATCTCAGACTTGTAGACAATTCACTTTTCTCGCCTCAGAGTAACGGCCTACATGTCTATCCTAGCCCAGAACCCGGCACCATCTCTGGTGCCGCCATTGAATGGAAGCAAGGTCAGATTTCAACTGCCTACGCACCAGCCCTCTTCCTGGAAAACTGGTCAGCACACTAGTCCTTCTATGGCTTCCACCTTGCACCACGTTTCATCGCAAACACAGATACCTTTCCACCAAACACCATCATCTCTTCCTCCTTCCAACAACTTCAAATCCTACTCCAACATCCCCTCAGCTACTCCAGCAGCAATGTCAGGCAACATGAAGAGCAACAGGAAAAAAAAGAGCAAAAACAAGAATCAACACTCTGTTCAGTTTCAACCGATAGCTGGCTATATGCCTTCAAATGCTTATCTACAAGTTCCAGATCATACACTGTTCCATTCTTCAAGCTTTACTTCTGCATCGTCTTCTTCCTCTTCCTCTTCGTCTAATCCCAACCGTCATCCAACTACATTACTTCCATCAGAGGTCCCATTTATTCCACCTGTGGGAGAGTCCTTGACAACCAATACATTTGCAGGATTTACCGCAGGATATTTACAGGATCATTCCCATACTTATCCCAGCTACTATCGTGCTGCACAAGTTTATGATCCTCCAGCTCCGTACAACCCTATAAGTGCCAAGTTTGATGCTGTGTATTCTCCAAATAATAAGCCTGTAGACTTGACACTTCATCGTACAAAATCTCTACCAGCAAACTCTGTCGTTCACCGTGTACGCCCAGATCCTGGACTTCCATATCTTTTGCAACTTGTGACTCTTCAAAAACCAAATACCAGCGGGCTTAGCAATGAGTTTTTGTTTTTGCGTGCTTATAATGCCTATGCCATTTCAAAATCTGGGCTTCGTTTGGGGTTGGAAATGAAAGATGGTGTATGTTTATTGGTTTATGAACAGAATTATAATCCTTCCACAGATAAAGATTATGCTGGTGTAAGAACGTTGGGAACTATCCGAGACATTGAAAGGTTTCGCAAGATTGCAGAAGGGGTCGGTGTTCCTTTAAAGGCCAAAAAAGACAATAAAAAAAATGGTGAAGAAGTAGGGAAAGTAAGCTACGAGTTGCAATTTGAAGGATTTAGAGCATGGAGTTCAATGATTGTACTAAGATGCAAAGAGAGACGAGTTTTACATGAACTGTAAATTATATAACCGTTTGAAAGATGAATTTTTTTATCCTAAGCATATATTAGCATTTAGTATTAATTTCAATCAGTAAATCATAATGTTCAATAAATTTACAATGAGAAAATATATCATCAACTGTTTACTCCAATAATAATTTGAAGGAAACGTAGAGCGCCTATCTTACAACTCAATATAACTGTATATAACTATATAGATTGTTGTATATATATATATATATATATATATTCTAATAACGAGATCTACACGCTAATGAAATTCCCCTTGCAAATCCTTAAATTTTGATAGTTTATTTTTTTTTGTAAAAAAAATGATACTGTAGATATCAAATAATTAACAAATAAAACTTCAAAAGGGCAACATTTAACGAAAGTATGTACTACTATGAATTTTAAAAGAATACCAAACATTGGCCATCTTTACAAGTCAATAAAATGTTATAAAATCAAAACTTTACGTTTTATCTATTCAGATACAAACTCAAAAACGATACAAAACGAAACAAAAAAGCACACTACCAACCGTCCTTAAACATATTATCATTATCCAGCTGGCTTAAGCTTTCTTTGCTTAGTCCTTCTTCTAAACCATTACCAAATTCTTCTTCTTTTTTAGGATCAGAATTGCCTAAATTATCCATTCCGACTAGTGAGCGCACTGCCATGCCGGGAACCATCTCATTAACTTTCTGGTTAAAAAGATTTTGAAGATAGTTCGCGTCTTCCACAACTTGAGAGCCCTCCTCATTGTAAATACGAGCATTATCAAACATTTGCTTAAAATCAGTACGGAACTCATCTAAAGACTGGTAAACGTTGTTGCCAATTTTCTTGCTAATAACATCACAAGCAACAGGAGTCTTAATTAGAATGTAATAATCTGGATATAGTTTTTTACTGGGTAATTCCAGGAAAATTTCAACTGGTAGTCGCCCTGGCTCTTCTGGATCTTCTGCAGATAGAACGAGATCGTATAAAGTTTTCATTTGGTTGGTTAACTCAGCCCTTTTATCTGGTGTAAGAGTTTCTTTAATCTTAGGTGGCCGACCTTTACCCTTCTTTTTTGGTGGCTCTCCTATAGGCGTAGAAGGTGTCTTAGACTTTTTCCCACGCTTTCGCTTACCACCTGGAGATGAAGGTGTATCTGATAAAGAAGGGGAAACAGCAATTCGCTTCTGTTGTCGTGCTCTTTTACGAGCTGTTGCACTTTCTATAGAATCATTTGCATCTTCAATGGCATCTAGCCATTGTTCTTCAGTAAGACCATCATCGTAATGCGTAATTTTACGTTCTCTTGCACCACGTCCATAATTCTCTTCCAGATCATTATCGGGTTCTGCTTGTTTTTGTTCAGCCTCCATAAGGTACTCTCTAGTATAAATATGAGGCAGTTCTTTTTCCTGGAAAAGTCTTTCGTTTTTACCATATCTGGAGTTTGCATTACGATCACGATCGATCTCTCCAAACAAGATTCTTTCATCGTCACTTCTAGCCAAAATTTCATTCAATTCATCATCATCAAGTTCTTCGTCTTCATCATTCTTATTTAATCTCTTAGCCTCCTCCTGTTCTAATAGAGATCTCAAAAATGCTTCTTGTTCTTCTGATGTTGACTTGTTATCGAACTTGCCTGCTTGAATAACTTTACCATCAATATCTAGCTTTTTATGAGCACGATCTAAAATAGTTTCCTCTACTGAGTTTTCAGTGATTAATCTCAAAATTCTAACTTCTTTAGTTTGACCAATTCTATGAGCACGATCCTGAGCTTGTAAATCTTGATGTGGATTCCAATCGGTATCATAAATAATAACTGTATCAGCGGTTTGTAAGTTGAGACCTAATCCACCAGCTCTAGTAGAAAGTAAAAATGCAAAATATGGCGATTCTGGTGCATTAAACTTCTGTAACATATCTGTTCTTTCATCTGCTTTTGTGCCACCATCTAAACGTAAATATTGAACACCTCTCATTCTCATAAAATCTTCCATAATGTCCATGATCTGTGTCATTTGAAAGAAAATCAAAATTCTATGATTTGTAGCTTGAAATTTAGGAATAACTCTATCTAAAAGCTCAAATTTTCCGGCTGTGCGCCATAACAGATCATTAGAAAGGCGGTCTGGATTGATCTGATTTTCAACTTCTTCAAAGACAAATGGGTGATTACAAACCTTTCTCAGCTGCATGAGAGTATTGTTCAGGCCCTTTGATCCAGTTCCACCCATGGTCTTCTTAAATTTCAAGACTTGTTGGTAAACACTAGCTTGTAAAGCACTCATTTTACATTTAATAACTTTTTCAACTTTATCTGGCAAGTCTTTCTCGACATCCTTCTTCAATCTTCTTAACAGGAATGGTCTCAAAACTTTATGCAATCTTCTAATAACCAGCAAAGTCTCTTCTTCGGAAAGGTCCATCTTTTCTTGCCCACCAGTATTGGCAAAAGGTGTATTAAACCATTCATCAAACGATTTTACTGAGTTGAAAATCTTCGGTAGCACGAAATTAAGTAAGGCCCACAGTTCCGGTAAATCATTTTGTAAAGG
The DNA here is from genome assembly GCA_022023575.1 of Geotrichum ghanense (nom. inval.). NCBI lineage: Eukaryota > Fungi > Ascomycota > Dipodascomycetes > Dipodascales > Dipodascaceae > Geotrichum > Geotrichum ghanense (nom. inval.). The sequence goes on along the minus strand of JAKKCX010000004.1, from coordinate 838,877 downwards.
TGTACCTGTCAAAATTAGTCTATACTTTGTGATATAAAACTGGGTTAATGTAGCAGATAGCTTAGACTGTGTATTTTTCATTCTATGACCTTCATCAATAATCATGTGTACCCATTTGATTTTAGAGAGAATAGCTTTATCTCTAATAATATATTCAAAGGTGGTCAAAAGAACTTGAAAATCTCCAGCTCTAATCTGGTTTTGAAGAGCCTTACGAGTCTGCGGCGGACCTTTATAAACAATCTTCTTAACACTCGGAGCCCATCGTTCAAACTCCAATGTCCAATTAGTTAATGTAGACAGAGGAACAATAATGAGATAGGGGCCAGGGATTAGTTTCACTTCAATGAGATATGTAATTAATGAAATTGATTGCACTGTTTTACCCAAACCCATTTCATCTGCCAAAATACCATTCAGGTTATTATTGTATAGTGAAATCATCCATTGAAGGCCCTTCAGTTGATATTCTTTTAAAGTGCCACCAACCAATATTGATGGCTGTTTAGTAATGACTTCTTTTATTTTATGTGCAACTTCGTAATAATCGGCATCATCACCATCTTCATCGCCTTTTCCATTTTTATCTGATCGCACAGTAGGCATGGCAATGGATTTGGTGTAGTCTTGCTGACTTCTAACTTTAGCTGTTAATGAACCCAAGAAAGAATTTGTCTGTTTAAGCAAATGTGTAATTCTCGTATCTTTAGTTTGATCCAAAAGTTTAATATAGGCTTCTTCATCATTGGCTTTCAAGGCTTGTAAACGTTGTTTTGCCATTCTCTCAGCCTTTTTCTGTTCTTCCTTTTCAATATTAAAATGTGCTGATCGGATTAACTTTCCAAACTCCATAGTACGATCTCTTTTTACTATATAATTTTTGTGCACAATTGAAGAATGAGAACAGATTCCTTTCAAATAATCTCGCTTTTCTTGGTTCTCACGTTTAGCACGTTCAGAACGCTGCTGCATATCAAACTGTTCAGTAACATCAGCTTCTGCTGCAGTAAGCTGCTTCATTCTGGTGAAATGAATTTGATTACCCTCATTCATCGCCACAGAGTTGAAAAAATAAATGTCGGCCACGACGTCACCTCTTAACGCTTTCTGTTTGTTGAGTAATTTAAGTGACTTAAGTTCAATTAATTTATCCAATTCCTTTTCATCTACTTCATTGAGTTCTTTAGAGGCTCCAGATATGTCACTATCAGCGGGTATTTCTGTTATATTACTAGCAAGTTCCACGATTCTATTAAATATAGCATCTGCAATTGCAGCTTCTCTCTTATTCTTTACTGCAGTGAAATCAAGAGCATTTGGCATCAGGGAGGGAATATAATATGATGCAGCTTCCGTCATATCAGTCAGATCAAAAGCTGGAATCAACGACTCAGGTGCAACATATCCTGAGACTCCAAGTTTAGCTAATGTAGTAACTGGTGGCTCTGGAGATGCCACTACATGGGCACTAGGAGGAGTGGCAGGTTTAGGTGACTGGGAGGCAATTGAGTTAACGGAATCATTTACAGGAGGTATTGGGGTGTGGGCCTGTTGTTGAGTATTAGGAGCAAATAAAGATTGTTGGACCTGTGGAGGTAGCGATTTGGTCTTGTAAAGCGATTTAAAAGCTAACATCTGGTTCCTAAGCATATTACTTTGGGCTGGGGTAAAAAGTCCATTTGCTGTAACAGGAGGAGGAGCTGGCGAGCCTGCTGTAGAATGAACCTGTGAATTGGACTGAAATTGCGCAACCTGAGAAGGCACAGGAGCTTAAAAAAAAGTTAGTTAAGTACTTCATTTTAATCAAATCATGAACTTACTTGTTTGCGTCGTCATTGGTAAACCCTGGGCTTGAGGATGCATTTGGGCTTGAGCCTGAGCTTGTGCGTGAGCCTGAGCCTGAGCCTGAGCCTGAGCCTGAGCCTGAGCCTGAGCTTGCGCTTGTGCTTGCGCTTGCGCTTGAGCCTGAGCCTGAGCCTGAGCCTGTGCTTGAGCCTGAGCCTGAGCCTGTGCTTGAAGTTGAAGTTGTGCTCTATTCTGAGCCTGAGCCTGAGCCTGAGCCTGAGCCTGCGCTTGTGCTTGAGCTTGTGCTTGTGCTTGCGCTTGAGCCTGTGCTTGTGCTTGTGCTTGAGCTTGTGCTTGTGCTTGTGCTTGAGCTTGTGCTTGAGCTTGCGCTTGAGCTTGTGCCTGAGCCTGAGCCTGAGCCTGAGCCTGAGCCTGAGCCTGAGCCTGAGCCTGAGCTTGAGCTTGAGCAGGAGACTGGAATACAGATTGCTGCTGCTGAGGTTGTGGAGATTGTTGATGTGGTTGTAATTGGGGTTGAGGAGAAGACTGTTGCTGCTGTCTTTGCTGCATATATCGTCGTTGAATCTCTTGTTGTCTAGAGAATTCACGTAAGATTTGAGTTAACTGTAGGAACTCGGCATTGTGCTGAGCATTTTCTCCTAATTCATTTTTCAAAGTCTGCCATCTCTGGATTAATTAAATATTTTGTTAGTAGAAACTCAGAAGTTGAAAAAATAATCATAAACGATGCTGAGTAGACATCACTTACCAAAAGTCTAAGTTGCAGCTCCTCTTTTGATTTGGGCATGTTGTTCATTAGTGGGTTGTCATTCTGCTGAGGTTGCGTAATGTTCGCCTGCTGCTGATGTTGTTGTTGGAGAAAAGAGTTCGAGTCCATTTTACCAATTTTCAAGTAGCATGTTCGGCTTGAAATAAATAAATACTGGAAAAAAAAAAAACACGTAAAATGTTCGCGTTTTATGAGTTGCTCGGAAAGTTGGAAAAAGGGAAGAAACAGAAACTCGATAGATCCCGAAGATGTTGAAAACTATAGTTACCCGGAATAACTGTATAAGACTTAAATTATTTTACATGTAACAGCAATTATGTCGTAAGTACGTTGTTTTAGGTTTTAGAAGGCTTTTTGATACAGATATACATATATTTACAATTTTACTATGTGATTATTTTTTCTACTCATCCTCTTCAGCATCATTTGCAGAGTTTTCGATGGGCCATTCACTAGAAATATCCCATCGGCTTCCTGGAGCACATCCACTGACATACTTGACAAACTTCAAGATACCAGAGTCTCTTGCCATTAATGAAAACACATTCCAATCGGCTTGACATGTCAAAAGCACAGCGTCGTCATCGTCATTTTGATCTTTCCTGTTAGCAGTACTGCTACCTCTGTATACTGCAGGATCTAACTCTTTCTCAGCATCATCATCTTCTGCCAACATAGAAAGCTCGTAGCCACCCAACTCACCGTCTTCCCAGCCCTTAGTTGGTGTGAGACACAGCGTACCTTCAAGAGTCATTTCACTCCTGGCTTGCATTATCTTTTCCCCTGTGCTAGTTTCAACCTCTTCTTCCCCATCTAAACTATTACTGGTAGTAGCTAGTGTGTAGTCATATCCAGGTCGAAATCTTCTGATCAATACACGTTGGGCAATGGGATTAAGCGAAGTTACTACTGAAAGCCACTCGCGAAATTCATTAGATTTAAGCATCACAGAGATTTCGGCCAATTTTCTGTCGGATTCAGGAATCTGTTCCGTAGAATCTGAAATCTGTTTAAATGAAGATTTAAATTCCTCAGGCTTAGTTTCATCTTCGTATGATTTTCTTCCATCAACATACATGTAGCGTGTTTTATGAGGTGGGCCAGAAAGTTTCCAAAAAGGTAAATCTTCCACCTCTTTAGAAGATTTAGGCATTTTCCCGTCCAAGTCAATGTCAGCATCATCAATGGCTTTCTTAACAATCTTAGCGTAGTCCGTCTTTAAAAAATCTCTGATTTCAACAGCACTAGTAGACAAAAAGTAGCGAGAAAGCATGTTAATCGACTCAGATTTCAGTAAAGTAGGATTCATAAATTTAGAGAGATACTTAAATGCTATATCTGACAAAGGAGATTCATCAGATAACTCTTCCTTTTCTAGGGCCTCCTTTGCTGATTTAACATTTTCTTCTAACTCTTGAACACTAACTAGATCATAGTTCTTTTTGGGGAAATCATATTCTTGAACTTCATCCGACTCGAGTTGTTGTAGGGAACTTCTGGCTTCGTTAGCTTCGATTTCTCCTTCAATAAAACCTTCTTCTCCTTCTTGGGGTATATGAAACCAACCGGAGATTGATGCTCTTTCTTTATCTACAAAAACCTCTTCAACATCGTGGAAAGAAAGACCTGGCTGAACGGTGAAAAATGCCAATTGATTCCATGCTGGTGGGATTACTAGAGTCCAGTCTTTTGCAGGGACGTTGGGCTTTACAGTGGGGTATAATCTGAGCGCACCCCCATTCTTAGGGTAGTCCCAAGGTTCGTCTGGATCAGGAAGATAAAGGATATAGGAGATTCTTCGGGTGCCAATGACATCGTCGTGCGTAAGCAACTGGCAGCCTTTATGGTAAACATTAATACTTAGATCTTGCTTTGATCCTGATAAAGCACCGCAGCCAGTTACTTGAGATAAATATTCTCTGAATTCCTTGGAGTATAACGCTTCTCTGACTCTGAACAAGCCACTCAACTTTTCAAGCTCAGATTTATCAAGTCCAGAGAGATTTCGCAAATCACCTGTTTGATACACCTTGTAAATATCTGTTTCCTTCTTGGTAAAATGTAGGTTCTCCAGAATCTCCTTTCTGACTTTTCTGAGTAAACTGTCATCAATAAGCTGGCGAATTACTCCATGCTTGTAGGGGCCACTGTTTGTAATTTCATTTCTCAGTTTTTCAACATTGTCTGTATCAAACAGCCCTGGGAAAAAACTTTCATAAATATTGGTAGGCTCTTCTTGAACTTTGACTGCTTTAGATTGCTCTTGCGCAGCATCTTCAGATTCTAATTTGCGCTTAGAACTAACTGTACTTTTTGGTGAAGAAGACGTAGTCATTTTTACTTAGAAATAGTAGAATGCAATCTGTTTGAGCAATTAGGAGGTGAAATTTTTTTTAAAAAAAATATATATATAAATGAAAATTTTTGTGAAATGTTTTATAAAAAGCACTAAAAAATATGGTGATTTTTTCTCTCATCGGTATTTTTTTTTAGTGGACATATGTCTGAGAATTTAAAATACTCCCAAAAATCCTTGAGTGGTACTGCCGTGCCTCTACTGGAGCACAAACACCGCATATAGATTTAACTGCCAAAAATCGGAAAATCTTCGTCTTAACTGTTATCAAGCAGAAAAATATAAAAAAAATCCGATATACCATTAGATCTGATGTATCTGGAACAACTAATCTCGTTTGCTTCAGAAAACATTTACTATGTCTATTACTTGACACATTTCATACCACCATAGATAACTAAAATACGTCGGACAATCTTGATTCAAGACATATTTTGTTTACATCATGGCCTATGAAGTGTCGAGAAATGTCAGCCAGTGAGACGAATAATGCACTTATTACCAAATAACTATTCATATTAAACAATGGTGGAGTATCGACGTTTTTGTGTTATTCCAAAACATTTGATATTAAATTTAAATTAATATGGTAAAAAAAACTCCCATTTTGCAGCAAAATACAGGAAGATGATAAAACAATTCAAGTCTTTAAACATGTTTCTCTTTTTCAGATTATTCAATCATAGTAATATTATTCAACTTGAAATTCTATTACTTTGCCTTGTTGCTTTTAGTTTGTTGACAGCCATGCCATAGTTGGCATAAATTTTCTCTTATTCTGAGTTGAGAAAAACTTCAGCTATAACGACAATAGTACTTTTAATGCTGATATCAAAAGTGCATAACTCTCATCACTTCAACATTGCAATTGAAATATACTTCAGTTTACAGATTTCTCATGAAAATATCAATTGTTAAGTCTTGATACTATTTCAAAGGTGAGTGATAACAAAACTATTTGAAATAAACATCTAACTAAGTCCACATCGGCGCAATGTTTAAGGATTCTTGACGTTGATGATGAAGTGTTTCTAAATCTATATCATGTTTAATTTTAATTTTAAATCATTGTGTCTTTAGATCGTACGGATTATTTCTTTTCTCTTTTCCTTTTATAAATTAAAGGAATTCTCGTAAATTTCTTTCTTTCTTTTGCTTTTCAATAATTGGCATCAAGCTTAAAGATTCAGACCGTTGCTATCATTTGGCAGATATCAGCATTCATATTATCTTTATTAGCATTTTGAAAGCTAGTTTCACTTGAACTTGAAATTTAACATATTTATAAAATACTCATATTGAAAGCCCAATCAAGAAATATCCTTTATTTACACAATGGTTTGGTCCCAGTTATGGGTGAGTATGATCGTACAAAACTGTTTGAATGCTTAATTTTTAACGTCAATACTAGATCAACAAGCCACATTTGGCTTACGCAGTGATAGGTGGATTTATCTCAGTTTTCTCTTTGATTTCACTGTTTGTGAAGGAAAAAATGTATATTGGAGAAGCAAGTAAGTATAAAATGATACATTTTGTTTATTTGAGATTTTTTTAAGCTAACTGTGGAATTTTAACTAGCTGTTGCAACAATATTTGGTGTTATAGTAGGACCTCATTGTTTAGACTGGTTTTCTCCAACAACTTGGGGTAATTCAGATAATATCACATTGGAATTAGCAAGAGTTGTTCTTGTAGTACAGGTTTTTGCAGTAGCTGTTGAGCTACCAAAAAAATATATGCTTCGTCACTGGCTTTCAGTATTCTTACTGCTACTTCCTGTAATGACTTTTGGATGGCTTATTGCCTCTGTTTTTATATGGAAGCTCATTCCTTCTCTAAAATGGGTTGAGGCACTGGTAATGGCGGCGTGTGTCACTGCTACTGATCCTGTTCTTGCATCTGCTGTTGTTGGTAAAGGTAAGTTTGCAAGAAGAGTCCCAGGACATTTAAGAAATTTGCTATCAGCAGAATCTGGGTGTAATGATGGAATGGCATTCCCGTTTGCATATCTTGGTCTCCTTTGCATTAAACATGCAGGTGAAACTAATGTCATCGCATTTCGTTTTATTGTGATTACTTGCCTTTATGAGTGTGTCTTTGGAACTGTTTTAGGTGCCATTATTGGATACTGTGGAAGACATCTCATCAAGTATGCTGAGAAAAAAAATCTAATTGATCGAGAATCATTCTTAGTTTTTTACTTTGTTCTTGCATTGTTTTGTGGCGGTGTAGGATCAATTATTGGAACAGATGATTTATTGGTAGCATTTTCAGCAGGTGCAGCATTTTCTTGGGATGGTTGGTTTGCCAAAAAGACTGAAGAGACACACGTATCTAATGTCATCGATTTGCTCCTAAATATGGCTTTCTTCGTCTATTTTGGAGCTATTGTTCCATGGAACCAATTTAATGAAGCTTCTCTTGGTCTTCACCCAGGTAAACTCGTAGTTATAGCCATTCTTATTATTCTTTTTCGAAGAATACCTATCATGTTAGCTCTAAAGCCTATTATTCCCGATATTAGAACTTGGAGAGAAGCTCTTTTCTGCGGACATTTCGGACCCATAGGTGTCGGTGCCATTTTCATTTCTATTCTTGCCAGAGCGGAACTGGAGCATGAAGGTCCAACTCCTTTAGCTACGTTGCCCTCACCAAGTCATCCAAATTATATTGTTGTTGCAACAATTTGGCCTGTTACATGTTTTCTTATTATAGCCTCTATTGTTGTTCACGGTTCATCCATTGCAGTATTCACATTAGGCAAACATCTCAATAACTTAACTATGACCTTGACATATACCACCAATGGGGATCACTCACAACGATGGCTTAATAGAATTCCTCGTATTGAATCCAGAAGAAACTCAATGGCTATCTCTAAAGGTGATATCAGCAATCCAATTTCTGAAGTTTCTACAACAGAACTCAATGGTGACGGAGAGCTCTACAACTTACCTGTTACCTCTAAACAAGTCAAACCTCATGGTGGCATGAAGCGTCGGAGGTTCCAAGGTGGATCCGTCGGTGAACTCAGGGTGCCAGAAAAAATTGCTATAGATTTGAACGCAGGGAGACGACAAAAATTACGAGCAGAGGAGGAGGAGATAAGCACAGAAGGAGATTACTATGATGATTATGATGAAAGCTACGACGAAAAAGAAATCGACCCTAGCGACCGAGAATTAGATTACAGATCTGCGCCAATGCCAATGTTAAGATTAAAATCTGTTGAGAAGCAAGATGATACCAAGGGGCTACAAGCTTATCAAGAGGGTTCTAGATTGATTTTAGAAGACGACGAAGGCGAAATTATCGATGAGATTGAAACAAATGGTAGTTACATCGACGAAAAAGGTACCATAATTTCTCCTCACAGACGAGGTTCGGGGCAGAGCAATAACTCTTTCCATGATCTAGAAATTCAAGAAAATCCATACAAAGAAAATGTTATGGAAAGACTTCCAAGTGTAAATGGAAACGGATCCAAAAAGGTAAGAGCTTATCGTGTCAATCAAGATGTATTGATTGAGAATATGGAAGGTGAAATCATCCGTCGGTATAGGATCGCAAGTGAGGAAACTTCAGCACCAGCAAACGAAAGTCGACCAAATGTACCAACAAGTCATCGTCAATCACTAATTTCCACAAGTATGACCAAAACATTGTCACTAGTAGGACTTCGCAGACATAGTGAACAGAACCTGCCTTTAGATATGAACTCTAGTAAAATTGAGCTTGGTAATGCCGAACTTATCAGGATGCCTGAGCGAACGCTACGACCAGAATCTGAACACTTCCATGACGATGATGAGCGCGTAGTTCAAAGGTTGAGAAAACTCTTAGACGACAAAACTGTCAATGCGTCTAAGCTTTCAGAAAGAACACACTCGAATTCCAGTAAGTCACCCTCTCATTCCCCAGTTGAAAAGAAATCTCGATTACCACCTACCAATCGATCATTTTCAATGCAAAAGAAGTTTCCAAGACTTGTTAGACCAGGTTCGTTTAGACGAAATTCTGACTCGCCCCAAACAAATTCAAAACCGTTTGCTCCTATTGATGAAAACTCGGATAACACAAAGTATAAGAAGAAAAAGGATGAAAATCAAAACAGTCAATTTTACTTTGATGGACTAGAAGAAAATGAAATTGAAAGAGAGCGGCGTCTTGCTGCATTTGCATCTACTACTGATGATATGGATGACGAGGAGTTTCTTGCTTCCAGATCAAAGAGGGCAGAAATAGCTCGTCGTCAGTCTATACAATCTAACCACAACTAAATGTACAAAACGGAATCTTCCACTAATTTAATTCATGAAAATCCATAGTAACATAATTACATATAAAATGGTTAATTACTACTATTTTAAAATTCAAATTTAGAGAGATAAAATCAGGGAAGTAGAAAATAGATGGTTTAAATTTTCATATATATACACTTATATACAGTTGATAAATTTCGAATAAATGATGAAAAAAAAAAAAAAAATAGGAAAAAAAAAGGAAAAAAAAAACTATAAAATATACAGATAAAACCACTAGTTTGATTTCAACTAGCTAAAAGATTAGTCTACTGACTTTTTCCCTTTAAATCCATTTTGATTTTCATTGACTCTGAATCGTCGTAACTTTTGTTCATCCTTACGCCAGCCAGTTTCTGATTATAGCTTGGTGTAGGTGCAATTCTGCGAATTGATCTGACTGCATCTGCGCTGTATCCAGGTATTCTAATATTCCAATTGTTTTGTAAATGCATTTGAACATCACTACTTTCAATTGTTTCTGCTTTACGATGTTTAGCCAAACGACATGCAAAAGAGGTAACTCTTGCTATAAATTCATCCGCAACGTCACATAAAAATTCTTCCACATCCCCATCAATAGTATTGTCCTGATCACTGCCTACTACATTACGAACAAGATCTTTAAGTTTTCGCTTTCCCAATACTTTGCTTCCTCCCATTTCAAAACTTTCTGGACCAACTGAGCTCGGAGTAGTTAACACAGGTGCACTCAATGATGTACCATTAGAAAGTGTCGGTCTGCTATGAATAGGAGGAGCCGTCAAAGGCTCTGCCATCGTTAAAGTGTCAGGAATCAAAGGAAGCTTTGAAAAGTTCACTGAGGGGTAGGGCTTCATAGCCCGAGTAGTTCCTTCCTGAGAAGAAGGTCTGGCTGACGAGCTATTTAAATCACTGCTAAAATTATTTTTCTCTTGTAGCTGTTGATGCTGAAAACTTAGAATTTTTTCCTGTGCCAAAATAATTGCTGGAGTATTCAATGGTGCATGCACTACTGGCGAAGTCGAACTTATTGGTGGATTCTGAGCTGTGGTAGGCTTTGATAGTGGTATTTGTGCTTGTGCTTGTGAAAGTGGTGTTGGCGACTGTATTTGAGCTGGAATAGAATTTTGTAATTGAGATTGAACTAATGGCTGTGGAGTAACATGAGACTGTGACAATCTTTTAGCTGTTGCATGCGAAAGATTGGGTGAGGAAATTGAGGCTGGAATCGTCAACGGAGTATTATTTAAACTTGGGTTAAACTCTGATGCAGGTGTTCTAGGAGATGGTGCCGAGTCCATTAAAGACGATGATAAACCATATGTATTCATCGGAGATCTTGAATATACACCATTTCCCTGTGTCATTCGAGGCACCGTGTTTGAATCAGCCTAAAATCAAAAAAAAAAAAAAAAAAAAAAAAAAAGTGTTAGTAAAAATTGATTTAGGTTGTAAAGCCTTTATCGTCATATATACCTGTGTTTGTAATTGTGCAGAAGCTGGTGATTCTGAATTTCTTGGAACACTTTGTTCACCCATATTTGTACCATTTTTGTTTTGTTCCAGATATAACTTTTGCATAGCTTGGAGTTGTATTTGGCAAGTTTTATATATCTGCATATGATGTTTAAACGTGTTTTTCATATTTTGAAGCTCCGTAGCAATTCCTGTAGCTAGTTTAGTATTTCCAGCATCTCGAGCTGTTTGAAAATCTTGTTGGCGCTTCACGATCTGTTCCTGAGAATTCAAAAGAGAATGTTTCATAGTCTGCAACTTTTGCGCCAAAGCTGCCGCTTGCATTTTATTATCTTGTACAGAACTCACTACTTCTTCAGCATTATTAGATACTGGAGTTGGAGCAGTATTTAAGGGTGAAGGTGATCCATTGGGAGGAGATTGAGCGGTAGGTGGGGGTTTATTTACGCTGGGCAAATTTTGATGGTCTTGTAGAATTAATGTCATTACCTGGAGAGCTTGCTTCAAGCGTACCCCAGCAGTTTTGTATTGTTCCAAACGCGTTTGGTTTTTAATTGCTTGTTGCTGCCCAGCTATGCGTTCTTGGTCTTGAATACCCTCTATACTAAGTCGAGCTTTGATTGCTTCTGTTTGCTTTTGTAGCGATTGGTATGATTGTTGAAACTGCAGCAATTGTACCTTCAACTGTTCCATTTTTTGTAAAGATATAGTGGAAATACCATTCAAGTACTTTTCGGCCATTATCTTATGCTTGGGGGATAATTCAGCAATAGAAAGAACAATATTTTGCTTGTCAGAACCATTAATGCCATCTGTAGAAGGCGAATTAGGCGATGCATTAAGTGGTGAAGAACTTGGCTGAGGCTGATTAGCTAACTGTGTTTTTTGTTGCAAACGTTGTTGTTGAAGATTTATTAGATGCTGCCGCTGTGCAGGTGTAAGATTTTGGGGATTAATCTTCTGGCCATTCAAAGTTTGATTAAGAAGATTAGGTGATGTTTGAGTTGAATTTTGAGACTGTTGTTTCTGAAGCTGAAGTAGCTGCTGTTGTTGTAGTAGTTTTTTATTCTGCATCATCATCTGAATCTGTTGTTGGGAATGCTGCTGTGGTTGATCTACCATATTTTCACTTGATATATTTGGTGACTGTATACCTAGTTGTTGAATAGACTGAATATTTGGTGATTGTTGTTGTTGGGGTTGAGGTTGTTGGTTCATCTGCTGCGCTTGTCGTTGCTGCTGCTGCTGCTGCTGCTGCTGCTGCTGTTGCTGTTGCTGTTGCTGTTGCTGTTGCTGTTGCTGTTGCTGCTGCTGTTGCTGTTGCTGCTGCTGTTGCTGTTGCTGCTGTTGTTGTTGTTGTTGTTGCTGATATGGATGCGGATGTGGATGCTGATTCTGATTCTGATTTTGTTGTGGATGCTGTTGTTGATTTTGTTGTTGTTGGCTTTGCTGTTGATTCTGTTGCAATACCTTTTTATATTGATCAGCAAACTTTTGTCTGACTTGAGCATACACAGCCTTCAGGTTTTGAGCCTGCTCGACGTATTTTTTGTATTCTTCTGACCCCGGAGTCGCGGCTTTCGCAGCGGCCGCGATCTGCTCGAACTGACTGCTAAACTGAGCCTGCATTGCTTGCTGTTTCTGTCGCAAGTTCAGCAGCAGTTCACTCGGTCCATTTCCCAAAGGTGGCATACCATCAGGAGTTCCGTTCATGTTCATTCTTGCTTAACTGTGTCTGTGAGTGGTGTTGCGCAGTTTTAGTATAAAAAGTAAAAAATAAAATAAAAATTAAAATAAAAAAATAAAAAATCAAATTATTGTAGAATTGGGAAAATGAGAAAGGTGGGTTAGAACTATCAATAATAGGCCATTGTAATGACGATCAATGATAATAGTAAATAAATGGATGCGATATACACACACCAGATAACCTGTATTTTAGAAAATAATTATTCTTTGATTAGAAACAAATGCTGTAGTCAGGTCTGAATCAAATCCTCGTCACGTATCAAGTGTCCAAAGTGTCGACGGCCGAGTGAAAGCAAAAACCTGCAAATCTGGCTAGTTTCAAAACAAATTGAAGTCAAAACTTGTGTAAACCAAAAACTAGACTACTCGAAGAGCTAGTGTTTTAATTTCTTATGATTAATTCAATAATAATGATACTATTATTATTATGATCGTTTTTGTAGTTTTCTAGGTGTGGAATAGCGTTAGCGACTATATGTACAGGTTTTTTTTTTCCATGAAATTTTCCTCTAGAGAGAGTCATGTATATAAAGAAAAAGTAAAAGGTAAGCTTATTGTCTTCATCAGTGCAGAAAATACAAGTACATTTCTCATATGTGGTTAGGGCTGGGTGCTTTTGGCCTGCAGTCTTAGTCTCCAGTTATTACTTCTTTTAGATGTAGAACATTTGTGTCTTCCCATTCAGGAAAATATCTTGCAAACCAATAAAAAAGAGTTCAAAGTCATTTTAGAGGTCCAAATTATAAACAAAAAATTTATCATTGTAAGAAATTGATTTTACTATTTTTCTAACTTATAAAGAATCTGTTTAATCAAAATACTTTGTTTTTTTATTTTTTAAACATTAGAACCATTGTGAAAACATCTATAGTGAAAAATAAAGTGGTAACTTTCTTGTTACCACTTAAATTTTTCAAAGTATTAAATTTGTTTGACATTTGAAATTCGATTAGAGAATATTATATTATTAAAAAAAAAAAAAAAAAAAAAAAAAAAAAAAAAAAAAAAAAAACTAAATAGATAATAGTTCATCGAGTACTTGATGTTTTTGAGTCTAGAAATATCTTATTCTTTATAACGAAATAAAGATAGGAAAAAATGACTCAATTTGAATAACTAAATCTTTCTAAGCAAGAAACAATACAGTTGCAACATTTGATATTGAAAAATTTACTTTAAAGTAAAATCAGAAATACTATCAAGTAAATGAATTTCAGCATGTACTACTTTTTTTAATTGTAAATATTGTTAGTTTTTGGATAAAGTGTCATCAAATTTAAAATGTCCAAATACTCTATAAATTTTTTATTTTATTTACAATAAAAATTCAGTGGACAAAAAAAAAATAAAAATACAAATAATTTTTGACTTAATTTTGCAATATAAATTTTAAATAAACAATATGAACTTTGAATATCTTGAAAGCTTTTCAATATATATATTAACAATAATACTTTAATTGAATATATACATATATATAAATTCCAGCAAAAGAGACAAAAATTTGGCAAGTAAAAAATAAAAATTAGTTTACTGTTTTCTTATATATATATACTAAAATTGTGCGTATATCTACTATCATCAAAGATAACTTTTAAAAAGACAAGACATAATTCATGTAGAAACAATCTTTTTTTTCTTGAAAAACACAAGATCTAGGGTTTGTAGTCATTCCACCTTTTAAATCAGTTTACATTTATAATATAATTTTGTGATTACAAGATATTAATTAATAGAAACAGCACAATCGAATTTTTATAATGCTCAAAGACTTGTTCCAAAATTTAATACATTCAAATGGATTTTTCAGCTTTGTAAAAATATTTTAATATTAATAATAAATTTAATAATATTAAATAAAGTCTTTTATATAAACCAAAACTTTTTTATGAGAGTAATCTAAGTGTACTTATTTAACATTTATCTATATAAGCCCATTGTATATTTCATGACTTCAAGTGAATTTTATTCCACATTGTTTTTACTACAACCGCCGATATCGGTATCTTTTTGCGATATCGGCACCCCACAATTCGCTGTACTTGAATTTTTTATATCTTCCAACATCTTGATACACACCATTTTCTGTTCAAGCACCAGATCCCCATTTCTATATAAAGTCCGCTGAACTCCCCCTTTTTTTATATATCAATTAGATACTTTTCTCAATTACTATTTAATAAATACTCACACACACACACACAAACAAATAACCAACCAACCAACCAACCAAACTATTGGCATTAAATAATGAGTACTACTGACAACTGGTCTGGGAGCTATGTTAATAATGCATCTTTTGTTCCAAAACTCTCAAACATTATTGTTGATGAGTATTTAAAACCTGAATCCTCGGATACTGTTTTGGATATTGGATGCGGAGATGGCGTCTTGACAGCAAAACTGGGATCTCTAGTCCGTTTTATTCATGGTACAGACTCGTCTGCCAACCTTGCTGAAATTGCCAAAAATTCTCATGGGTTATCAGTTACCGTTGCTGATTCTCGAAATTTGGACGCATCAACTTTGGTGTATCCACCAGGAGAGTCTTCTTACTCAAAAGTATTTTCAAATGCTGCAATGCACTGGATCTTATGTACCAATGGAATTGACGACGGGGAGAAAGTACGCCAGAGATTTTTCAAACAGGTATATCAAGCATTATCTTCTGGTGGTGTATTTGCTGCTGAGTTTGGTGGTCTAGGCAATGTAGCTGAAATTCAGGCTGCCTTCATAGCTGTTTTGATTCGTCATGGTATGAGCTCTGAGGATGCCAGGTTAGTAAGCCCTTGGTTCTTCCCTCATGAAGATGTTGTAAAGTCATACTTGGAAAATGCAGGCTTTAAGGTCGAAAAAATTGAGCGAACATATCGGTCAACTTTGCTGCCTCATGGCAATGATGGAATGAAAGAATGGTTAGAACTGTTTGGATTTGCATTTATCGAAGCTGCAAAAAAGTACGGCGTGGACAGAGAAACTGTTTTAAACGAGGTTTTGGAAATAGTAAGAATCGAGGATTACGAACCTGTATCAAATCAATGGTATGCTGGGTATGTGAGACTTAGATTCAGAGCAGTTAAAGAATAGATATAAATTTTAACAAATAGCAAATTCTCGTTTTTCTATATCAATTCCAACATATTATCTTGAGATTTAAATAAAATCTAATCTATTCTTAAGCGTCGACAACAGCTTGATTGAAAATATATATTGTAGATTGATTTTAGGTGTTACAAACCTGTCTTGCTTCAAGATTTTGGGGGTTGAATTTTTTTTTTTTTAATTTTTGTTTCTTCCTTGAGAGATACGATTTTTTTTTAATTCATTATCCATGTATTAGTGATGCTTGGAAGAAAAAAATAAAGTTTCAAAGTCACATTCATATTAAATTTCAAAACCAAACTTCAAGAAAGATGTTAAGGTTATTATTATTTTTTGTTTTCATATATACTATTAAGCTATGAATAGAAGAGATGATAAAATAAAATAAAATAAAATAAAATAAAATAAAATAAAATAAAATAAAATAAAATAAAATAAAATAAAATAAAATAAAATAAAATAAAATAAAATAAAATAAAATAAAATAAAATAAAATAAAATAAAATAAAATAAAATAAAATAAAATAAAATAAAATAAAATAAAATAAAATAAAATAAAATAAAATAAAATAAAATAAAATAAAATAAAATAAAATAAAATAAAATAAAATAAAATAAAATAAAATAAAATAAAATAAAATAAAATAAAATAAAATAAAATAAAATAAAATAAAATAAAATAAAATAAAATAAAATAAAATAAAATAAAATAAAATAAAATAAAATAAAATAAAATAAAATAAAATAAAATAAAATAAAATAAAATAAAATAAAATAAAATAAAATAAAATAAAATAAAATAAAATAAAATAAAATAAAATAAAATAAAATAAAATAAAATAAAATAAAATAAAATAAAATAAAATAAAATAAAATAAAATAAAATAAAATAAAATAAAATAAAATAAAATAAAATAAAATAAAATAAAATAAAATAAAATAAAATAAAATAAAATAAAATAAAATAAAATAAAATAAAATAAAATAAACATAATAATAATAATACACTTAATTAATAAGAGACTTAAAAATAAACCAATAGTGAATTATTGTGCAAGTTTTCTTTGGATATCTTGTCTAAAAGAGTCAAGATTATTCTTCATTTTCAAGAATCTGAACTCGGAGCTCATGACAAATATCAAAACACTCTGACAATAATGCATTCAACATACCTTGACCTTCCGGAATAGTATCATCCACCATAAACTTTCCGTCAACCCTTAAATCATCAATGGATGCTAACTTCATTTGATAAGGATATAACTCCCTTGGTGACGATAAACCTCCCATTCTTTGAACTTCCAATAAGCATCTTCTCACAGTTGAGAGTTGATTATGGATTGGAATCAATGCTTCTGAAACAGGCTCACTTGATTCAAGTAACTTGTATAAAATGGCATAGCATCTTCGCAAAAGATATAAAATGATTGATGATGCTTTGGGTGAAGACTTTGCAAGTTCTGTGAACTCTTTACTTGCACGGAACTCATCTATTTGCTGTAAGCTCTTTTGATAACTATAAAGATCTGTCTCACGTAGTGCCCAACGATGTGTAATCAGAAGACTCTCTAATCTACCCTTCATTGAGATCAACTCATCATATGTTGGCTTGAGACCCTCAGGTAGTATCACAGAAGAAGCTGAAAAGTCATTCAAAAGTGTATGACATTCTTCCAGCAGTCCATTGAGTGCACCTTGGCCTTCTGTTACAACAGTTCCATCTTCAGAAACAAAGTTACCGTCAACTCTTTGATTTTCAATCTCAGTAAGTTTATCTTTTATAGGCTTTAAAGAGGAAGGAGAAAATTTAGGTTTTGAACCAATGGATAAAATTTCTCTTTTGATAGCGACCAATTGTCTTAGAATAGGCTTCAATCCAGAAAAAACTGTTTTCATAGAACTTTCTACTTCGTTAAGAATCTGTTCACAAACATCGAGTTTATTTTTAATGAATTGGATAATGTCGTCTTGTTCGGTATCGCTGTTTTGCTCTATAATTGACTGTATTTCCTCAAGACGTTTTCTGATGGGTTTTGTATCATTATCAGAGTAAATCATTGATTCTTGAAGATGTTGGAGCAGACGGTGAACGGTGCTAAGGGATGCAAAAGTTGCGGGGACAGCTTTGGTAAGACCAACTGTCATAAATGCCAAGGAGAGAAGTTGGAAGACGTCGTCCAAAACGACATCAAGACGATTATGCTCATTTTTTAATTCTGGATTAGATCTGATTTCGTTAATTTTCCTAATTTGCGGAATGAGCTCTTCGTAAATGGTGGTAACGTCGCTTGACTTGATATAAGTTGCTCTGTTTTTTTTCAACACAGAGAGTTGGGATCTGATAGAAATGAGAGCGTCTAAAATTTCCTGCTCATTTGATGGAACAACATCGATAGACTGAGGCATTGTTCGATAGTTTTGAAAGGAGTTATAAAAGGTAAAGTTTATGTGCTAATAATAAAGCTTTGTTTAAAAGACGAAGTGGAGCAAGAAGCAAATATTCAAAGATTAGTCGGAGAATGTGTACTTATAGACGCTGTTGGTAATTGCGTGAACAAACTGTGGCAACTTTATATGAAAAAGAGAAGGGGGCAAAAGAAAATCGTAAAGAGAAGGAGGAAGAGTGAGTGAATATTCAAATTTTCAACAAAGGGCAGAAGAAAAGAAGGGAAAAAAAAAAAAAAAAAAAAAAAGCGACACTTAACTGTGTTTAAAAGGATTTTATTTGGTGTTTTTTTTTCTGTTCGTATAGAAAATGCTGCTAGAAATCTTTTAGATTGAAAGTAGGAAAAGGGGGAGAGAATGCTTGCATCACCCAACTTTTATATATATATATATATATATATATATATATATACTTGATTTCTTTACTTTCTTTATTTAATGATTTCTTCTCGTTTTGGAATCTCGTCAAGTTAGAAGCAAAGCCCATTATAGCCTGACAAATAACAGCTGTCGTGCTTGGGAACCTGCCCACGGGACTATTGTTCAAAGGGAAACCATATAATTCATGCTTTCTTCAAATCTTTGAGTAGGTAACTGACTGGTGAATTATTAGAATCTAAACAGACAATAAAGTCCTCGACGTGTCCTACAAAGGTCTTGGGTGGACTTTCAATAAAAGATACTGATAAAACTGATAAACAAATTATATTATTTTAGTGGTCTGTTTTAGCTACTTCTTTATCTATATATCTTTACGCAGAAACATGCGAAAATAATAATAATAATAATAAACAAACCACTTTCAACCTTTAAATCAACCATCATCTTCATGATTATCACCAGCCAATGTGAATTTGAGCTCATCAGTTGACAACTTCATTCAAAAAAAGTCGCCGAGTCTTTAGCGGATTAAACGGCGGATGGATCCAAAGCTGCTGCAATGCGCTTCTCGCGTGCTTGTTTTGAAAGGTTTCGCACCAGCCAAACCTTTCTTCTTGTCCCCTTCCGCACACTTAAGCTCTGCGTTGATCTTGGACCCGAACCCATCGTGTCTTGGCTGTGGGGGGACCGCCACCATCTCTCCACTTGTTTGCTGACTACATCATTTGTCATCAATTTTACGATTATCTAATGTTTATCAAAGCATAAAAAAATAAAAATAAGGAAATCCATGTCTGAATATATTAAATGAAAACACTTGCTGTCAAGATGATTATTATACAAGGATCTATTATCAAAAAAAAAAAAAAAAAAAAAAGAATAGATTTTATTCATCTCTTAATTGATAGAGATAGAAACAAAGAGAAATAGTAAAATAAAATATATTTAAATAAATATTCATTTAAGATATTTTACAATCAAAAAAAAAAAAATATATATATATATACACATACTATGATAGAGAAAAATGGATAATTTTCAGAGAGAAAAGAAAAAAATTGTCCTTCAAACTGATTCCCAAAGTGTCATGTCATAAATCAACCTCGGGTGCCCAGTAACGATGTTTACTCTATGCTGGTTCCATTATCAAAAATAAATGTCATTGAATCACGTTTATTCGAGACTGTAGATTGGTATTGGATCCGCAATTAATGTTAAAGAAAAAAAAAAAAAAAAAAAAAAAGAAGAAGAGAATTGTAAAGTCGTGTGAATTTTTTTTTATAGTTTACGAAAATTTCACTTATAGTGGGTCAACTTGAAAGAGATTAGGGCTATCTAAAAGTAAGTAAAAAAAACCAATGCATATATACTATTGTTAACAAAAAAATTAACAGCAATGCCGTTGCCCAGAATCGAACTGAGGTTTCTTCGGCCACAACGAAGTGTACTAACCACTATACTACAACGGCTTGTTATGTAAGTTAAAATTACTAGATATTTAAGTTTACAATTCAGCATTTATGACTTGGTAGAAAATATATAATACTTAGTATATATATTTAAAACCTAATTATAAGGTACACAATCCTTGTAAACCTACTAGATACTTGAAAATAGTAGATAAAAAGCGCTTAAAAAGATTGTATGAATAAAATACCTGAGCAGAGACATTCTTATTTACTTAAATGATTACATTTTTTTGTATAAATATTATTAGTATATCTAGAGGCTAAATATATGAACCACATGTCTCCTACTTATGTCATTTGTTGTATAAATTATATATTAGTATAGCCTTTAGATATAGGGACAATAAACAGATTTTCTATCTAACCAATTGTCATATACGGCCTCGAAATATCCAAATAAAAAATTAACGCGACGCAAGTAAAAAAAAAAAAAAAAAAAAAAATAAAAGTCTCAGCTACCTAGAATATCGGCATTGAAACAATTTTAGGTGCAATCAAAGCTATACCAATAGAAACAATGAGAAATAGAAATTGCTATACCATCTATATAGCTAGAAATGAAACGCTCAACAGTTAGTAGAACTATAATATTATGGTAAACAATTGACCATAAAATCCCAGGTAATGACACTATATGAAAGAAAAAAATATGCATTTTTACTTCTGAATTTGTTCAAAAATGTCTTCAAACTTAACTTTCATAGGAGAAGCAATTGGAATGCTTAATAACGTTTTTTTTTTTTAAAGTAGTGGCAATCAAATGGCAAGAGTAATTTAATTACTGGTCAAAATAAAGACAAAATAAAAATAATAATAAAAGAATCTCTAGCTCTTTTACTAAAATTACTTGTAAAGTTGTCAAACTGATCTCAAAAGAATATTGGGAAATTTTGGGAAAATTCATTTAGTTTAGAATATGTCATTGTACAGTAAGAGATTGAATATGCAGAACCCAAGAAACATACACTCATATTATAAAAGAGTTTCCAATCTATGAAAGACATAAGGCAATCCCGGGAAGGTATCTCTGAACCTGGATTTATTCAAAATACTAAACACCTCAAAAGGTTTATAAAAAAAACTATATTCGTTCTTAAGGTCTGGGATTAAAACTTGAGTATTCTAGGCATTCAAAATAATTGGATTAGCTGTTGGTAGTTTCAATTTATTGTTTCTACATCTCAACAACTTGCAGATGTTTTGCTGTATGTCAAAGATTGATTCTAAATTACCAGTTTTGTGCATCTCAATCTTTAGACATGGTATAACTCATAATGAGTTTGATACGATCGAATACTGAAAACTTTCAAACAAGTAGAAAGAGTTATTCTGTAAATCTTCATGAAATGTATGATTGAACCACTTGCCTGTCATCTTTTCATGTCGTTTGTTGTATGAATCATTTTAGTATAAAATAAAAGGAATAACAAAACAATTTTCAATTTGTATACAAAAAGCTTCTACTTATTGAAATACTTTACATCTTATATTGATGAATTATAATATCGAGAAATTAAAAAGAGAATACACGTTCAAGCAATTTAAATGTTGGGCTAAATTCCATTTGTGCCGATATTAACCTTAATTTATGATTGGCGATAAATGTTTAGAATAATTATTATAAATTTAGCTTAATATTGTGTAATTCTCATAATCATTTTGCCTATAACCCCATTTATTTCTTCATGATTATATTTATTTTCATTTTTCATTATCTTTGAATATAAAAACCAATTAGTTTTGCATTCTTTTTACTTTATTTTGTTTATATTAAACAAACAAAAAAATATATATATTAAAAGTATTTATTTAATCTATTCATATGAAAAAGAATTACTCAAACATGAAAATTGAAGAGAATAGTTGAAAAAAAAAAAAATCTTTTAATTTTTGACAAATATTAAATTAATAAATGTATAAAAAATAATAATAAGATAAAAGAAAGTTATTTTCCCAAATATACCTTTATAAAGTCGTTGAATTTATTACTGGCTATTAAAACAAAGCAAAAAATTGTATTCTCCAAATTAACAAGCACTTCTAAGGTATCAAAATAATAATGATAATTGAAAATTGATATTGATGACTATACTTTAAAAGTACAACTTTTTATCTTTTTTTTTTTTTTAATTTTACAAGTAGATTTTAAAAGATTTTGTTTTTATTTTTATTTTTTTTTTATTTGTTGTTTTGTTTATATATAAATCAAAATGAATGTTATATTAATATGGTATAAATATATATTCCAATTTGTATTTTTATTTTGATATTATATTATCCACTTGATCAAAAAAAAAAAAAAAAAATCCTTTTTGAAAATTTCAAATTGAATCAGGAGTATTTCTATATTTTCATTGTATTAATGTGTTTTATTCTTTGTCTCCGCTTTTTACAAAAAAAAAAAAAAATGAAAATAATAATTGTTCAAGAAATTACTTTGGCTGATAGACACAAGAACTAATCTTGTTCAAAGTGGTTCAAACGCCATGGGAAAATAGCACACCAACTTTTGCCACTACTTAACCCCATTCATCCATTACCCAAACAAGAATCTCGCGGAAAAAAAATGAAAAAGTGGCCATATCCACCTAGATTGATCATTTACTATGTCATTGAATTTCTATTCATAGGGGCGGCGGTGGTTAAATTGGGTCGAAATGACACGGGTCTCATCGGATAGTGAAACGGGAATATACCGGAAACCCATTATGCAGGCCCAAATGATCTGAGGTAAAGCAGGATGAATAAAAGAAGTGATCGGGATTATAATATGATCAGGGAAAACCAATATGTATTGATTAATATAAAAATGAATTAAAAACGAAAACCTGGAGAAGAAAAGTAAAATAATAATAATAATAATAATAATAATAATAATAATAATAATAATAATAATAATAAAGTATTTATGAGTAATAATGGATCAAGCAAAAAGACAAAAAAAAGCTTATGTAGGAAAATGAATAAATAGTTGTCATATCAAATACTTGAATTGTAGAATTCCAGCAGTACGATACCATTTCTTGATATGATATTTTTGTAAGAAAAGAATCAAGAATATAATAATATATAATTATATTTAAAAAAAAAAGGATTTTTTTTATCTTTCTGTATTAGAATAAAAATATGACAGTTTTCTTTCAGGTTTCTCTTTTCTTATCAGCAATTAATTTATAATTACTTGCTTAGCCGTTATTGAAAATTATAATACATCATCAATAATCGTCGATTTTACATTTAATTAAGCTACTATACAAACAAACTTTGAAAGAATAAAAATAAAAATAAAAATGATAAATTAAACATAAAAAACTATTAAAATACAACAAATTTAACTAGAATCATAATATTGGCTTTAAGCCCTTTTTTTCTTTTGTGCGTTTTCTTCATCTGACTGCATCATTATAAACAAAATGAAAATTAAAACTATAAGTGAACAAAAAAAAATTCACTCCGATTTGATTAAACCTTTTCAATGTGAGAATCATCGGAGATATGTGCTTCTTTCTCAGTGGCAACAGGAATAGAGTCTCCAATAAGACCAAGCTCAGTCCAAATGCGTTGCATGCGTTCCATATCGCGTTGTCCTTGACCAGAGTCATCCTTGAAAATCTCATCAATCTCTTCCAATGATACACCTTTAGTCTCGGGAACTAGGAAAGTGACATAGAGTGCACCCAAGCAACATAGCATACCAAAGAAAATGTAGGCACCGTAGCGCATAGAAGAAATCATATCGGGGGTAGACATGGCAACTGCAAAGTTATTGAGCCAGTTGGCGGATGCACCAATAGACACACCCTTGGCTCTAAGAGCTAATGGGAAAATTTCAGAAATCAAAACCCAAGCACCACCTCCCCAGGAGTAGCCAAAGTGCACAACAAACAACCAGATGAATACAACAGCAACCCAGGCAGCTCCCTTGTGGTCTCCAATAGTTCCCTCATAGCCACCCAGAATACCGGCAACGACAAAATGTGAAATGGCCATTCCAACTGCACCTGCAATAAGAAGAGGTCTACGGCCTACCTTATCAATGAAAATAACGGCAGGAATAGTAGCAAGGAACATCACAATACCAGCAACACCAGATGCAAGAAGAGAAGTAGTAGTACCAGAAAGTTCCAAATCACGGAAGATGAAAGGAGCATAGTAGAGAATACCGTTGATACCTGACCATTGCTGGAAAGTCATGATAAGTACAGCAACAGTAGTACGCTTTAAATTTGAACCCTTGAACAAGTTGGCATAGGACTTGAAGAAAAGCTTTGCGTTGGATTTTGAAGAGCCATCAAGACAGTCGGGGTATAGTTCAGCCTTGGTCTCTTCGTCAAACAAATATTGAGCCTTAATCTCAAGGTACTCCAGTGAAACAATTTCACTTTCTGCAGGGAGTCCTCTAAGTTTGGAAATCACGTTAAGACATTCTTCATGACGACCTTCATTCATCAACCAACGAGGAGACTGAGGCATGAACATGATACCAACAGCTAGGATAACGGCAGGTAGAATTTGAATACAAATAGGAACCAACCAAGCAGCCTCGCTTTGGCCTTCGCCAGTGCCACCAATGTAGTTGGTGCCATAGCCAATCCAGTAAGAAATCATGATACCGAAAGTGATAGAAAGCTGTTGCAAAACGACCATACCACCTCTAATTTCTGGTGGGGCCAGTTCAGCATTATAAAGAGGCACCAACATGGACAAAGCACCTACACCAATACCAGTGACAAATCTTCCACCCAAAATATATTCCTTTCCCTTTGCACAAGCTTGGACAATAACACCGACACAGAAGACGACGACGGCAACGTCGACAGAGATTTTTCTACCGAGCTTATCGGCAAGGTAACCGTTAATCAAGCAGCCTACCCAGGCACCGAGTTCCAGAATGGCAGTGAGAAGACCTCTAGTAGTTGGATTTGAGATGGATTCGTAGTTGATTCGCTCACCGAATGAATACATAGACATGATCTGGCCAAACATACCTTGATTGTAACCGTAGACGAGTCCACCGAGAGATGCGAAAACTGCGATAGCGAAAACACGACCGTTTTCTAGGATGGCTTTGATGCCACGAGATTTGACAAGTACATCACGTTTTGATGAGAGAGGTCCTGAGGTACCACCAGTAGCGACCATTATGTGGAATGAATATAAATAATATTAATGAGAATGAAAATAATAATAATAAGTATTGAAGAAAGAAAAGAAGTAAAAAAAAAAAATAATAAAATAATAAAATTTCCGAGCGAATATCCAGAGTATTTATAACAAAATGCAAGTAGGGAAAAGAAGTAGAAGAATACAAACAGGAAACAGAAGAAGTAGTATTAGAAACGGCTGTATGGGTTTGTACATACAGAAAGACAAGAAGGTGACGAAATAAAGGGTTAGTTCCTTTCAGTAATTTTCATCATAGTATTTTTATTTTATTTTATTCCTTATATTTTTTTTTTCAAAAATTTTTGTCGTAGTTGACTTTTTTTCCTAAAGAAGCGAAAGTTGATTCCATGAAAAGGAACGAAAACCACCACAAAAAAGTCCGGGGAAATAAAAGGGCTGATTAAGAAGTTTGATATTTAGATTCTACAAGTATTGAGTATAGTTAGTTTTAGTGGTAAACCGGAAGAAATTGTATTTGCTATTAATTTCTGGGGGGGTTTTTTTTGATTTCTTTTTATTTCTTTATTTGATTTATTTTATCTTATTTTATTTTATTTTATTTTATTTTATTTATTTACTTTATTTATTTGATTTATTTTACTTATTCATTATTCAATTTTTATTTCTTTTATTCATTTACTCATTATTTCATTTATCATCTCTTTTTGATTTTTTATTGGAGGGAGTTTTTAAACTTTTAGAATTTTGTTGGTCAAAAATAAATGTTTGGCAGGGGCCGTCCATTGCCAGAAACGAAAAGAAACGCACGAGATTTCTGGGGTAAGTAGGCACGTCACTCACCGCTCTCTTACGAAAACCCGGACTTTGTTGTTACTGGACGAAAAAAAAAAAAATTACTGAATTGAACTGGACTTGTCAATGGAGAGCTTCTACGTCCTTTCAATGCTCTAGTAAGAAGCACATTTTGAAAAGGTCTAAGCTCGGATTAACTTGTTTTTCCAATAGTCTTAGCATTGGGCTTGACTTTTCTTGATCATTGTTATCTCCCCTCCCCCGCTTCCCCACAACAGTAATGTTTTCAATATTATTTATTATTTTCCAAAAGGGCTTTGCCTTAGACTGGAGAGAGACGGTTGAAACCAAATAATAATAATAATAATAATAATAATAATAATAACAGCCAAAGAAGGATAAACACTGCAAGCTGGTTTTCGTCCTCATAGTAATATATTGAAAAACCACAAACAATGATCATGTGGAAAATAACAAATAAATCATAATGACGATGTATTGATATTTCAAACAATGCTCATAAAGATATTGTGATTTTCCACTGCTAAATGTGTATTGGTAAATAAAATATTTAAAAAAAAAAAAGCTTGACACGCTTCGGGTAAATTAAGTTCTTGTAATTGTTCCGGTATGGAAAAATTATCTTTTTTTATATATATACACATTAACTTGATATTTGTCCCGGTTTGCCTATGATCCAACCCTATTATCAAATCTATATACGCTTGGAAACGTTTTTGAAATTTATTCTAAATATCTTTTAAATGATTGAATATATAATTAAAATGATTTATGACTATACTTTTAAATAGCTATTTAACATATATATATATATATATAGTGTCTTAATAAATATATCTTAGCACATGGGTTTAAAGGATCTCTGGAAATCTCAGCCGTGAAAATCCCAATATGATAACACTAGTCTCATAACAGGAAAATAAGCGATTGTTTGGTAACAACCCCGGGTTAGAATCAGACTTGACAAATACACGTAGATAGATATATATCATGTGAGCAACTGTCTTTACAAAAATTGCACCTTGCAAACACACCCTGTTACACTTGGAAAAAAGACTTTGGCAGCGAAAAGCTGGGGAAATCACCATAGGTAAAACTAAAATGATTTCAATACAGCCTATTCTGAACGGACTCAGAGGCAATTACCATCTCTAATGCTATCACTTATAGAACGGGAGTGTGGGGTCTTGTGAACTTACGGGATTATAGCCATTGCTGCCATCACCACTATTACTATTGCGGTCATTGTTGGTGTAAAAAAAATTCTCTGCTTCCGCACCTATATTTAAGCGTTTTAAACCCATTTGAATTCAAGCTCTAGTTACATCCAATGACACTGTGATTTTGTTTTTCTTTCCATATGCTAGCGGGAAAGGCTGTAAGCTGAACTCTATCGATATTGGCGGAATTTTCTGTTTAATTAGGCATGTAGCTCTACAAATACCCGTTGCATATATCGTCCACGGGTGAAGGCAGTTATCAAATCTATTCTCATTTCTATTTACTCTGACTGAATCAGCAACTTCCAAATGCTCACAAAACATAATTTGTCATTCAATATACATACTTAGTAACCTAAGTGATGTCACTAATATACAATGTTCATATAGTAGTCGGTATTCAATAGCTATCAATCAAACAGTGGTCAAATTAAATAACTTTGCCTAGGATTTTTTGTTTTTTGTTTTTTTTTTTTGTCGTATACCTATCTGCTTTATGTTCATCTACCCCAGATTATTGTTTGTTTGTTTTTTTTTTTTTTTCCTGTGGATCAGCAGATACACTCAAGGGAAATTTTGTATCACAGCGACTCAATATATCCATTTGCCGGAAGTATGTATCGACTTTTAGGCATAATTTATATCTACAAGTAACATTAGAAAATCCTATTGAATAAATTTAACTCCATAATCAAATCAACCTTCATATGCCGAAAAAAAACAAGATAAAAATAATAATAGTAGTTGTTTTTGTTTTTTGTTTTTTGTTTTTTTTTTTACTCTCTGCTATAAAGATATTTTATTACTTTCTCTTGAAATATTACTGGGAAACGTTAAAGATCAAAATACTCAGTTATTCTCACGATTATTAAACATAGTATATTATTGTTTGAACCCCCCAACTAGGCAATCACAAAATGGAACAGATTTGATTTATTACCAAATTAGACTATTTCTCTTTTGGGTCATTTTACAAATCAGTCAAAAAAAAATTAATAGGTAAAGGGTTGGAAAACGTTACTGTACACATCTGAACAAATAACTAAAATCTAACGTCTGCTCACTATTAGCATCTCACCACAATCAAATCAAATACACCTACAGCAACATATCCAGACACAATGGCTTCAGCACTAGTGAAATCTTTAGCGCCCTATCATTTCCTTTTATACTCACTTCTGTTTGGCTCCACAGCATATCAATCATTTTTTTCAAGTATCCGAGCGTACGAACATCTTCCATATGATCAATTTTCACTTCTTCAGTCACAAATCCTTCCACCCTACTTCCGCTTTCAAACAGCCTCTTCTGTAGCATTGCTAGCTACCATCCCTGTGCCAATCTCAGCTCCACTCGGCGTAGGTGCTCTTTCTGCCTCTGCGATTAGCGGTCTTGCCAACATGCTGTGGCTGCAACCTAGGACCAGAGAAATCGCTGAAAAGAGAAAGGAGCAGGAAGGAATTGATGGAAGAACATCCAGAGAAGAACCAAAGTCAGAAAAAATGATTGCTATCAACAAGGAATTTGGAAAAGTTCATGGAATGAGTTTAGTTGCCAATGGTGTTGGATTCATTGGAATGCTGGCCTATGGATTTGCACTTGGTAGAAAACTGGTTAGAAAATAGATAAAAGTGCTGTTTCCTACAGGAATTGTTCTCTTCAATTCATATAATGTAAATAAAGAATTTGTACATAGTTTAAATATATAAACAAAATATACCAGAAAAGAAAAAAAAAAAAAAAAAAAATAAATAAATAAATAAATAGATAAAAGAGCGTAAGCTCTCAATAGATAGAATATCAGTTTATTGTCTCAATAAACAAGAACACAATTTTGCTTAATATAATAATTCAAGATACTCAACCCCTACGTTCTGCTCTATCAACCCAAAGAATAGAACCTTCCTCACGACCAATGGGATATCTTTTAACCTTAGTACATGTCAAGCATTTAACAAGTAACATATCATCTTTCTCCTCATTAGATTTGCTCAGATTTTCAATCCGATGTGTACATGTAATACCTGGTAAAAGAGGACAATGACAGCCTTTGCAAATCACTCGTTTTATATGAGGAGTTCTAAAGATTCATGTTAAAATCAAATAAGTTTCAAATTTTAAATTGATATATACTCACACTTTCAAAACATTCTTTTTGGCGATTTTTTGTAAAGTACTGGCATAAGCCCGACCCAACTCAGGTGCAATACCTGTAGATGTCATGAATCTTGAGCTTTGATGAAGATATGAAAGTCGGGCATAGTTGTCTTTCTGAGGAATAATAGCTTGCTTCTTTTGCTTCTGCTTTTGCGGCCCTGCCAGTGCCTTCTGATCTGCTGTACCCATCTATACCCAGACCATTAACAGATAGTGTAGTAGACAATTGTGATCAGTGTATTCTTAAAGAACCTGAGAATAAGGCTTAAAAATTGTGCACATTGAATAAAATTCAGTTCACGTGACATTTCAAGTTGAAGTAGAAGAGATGGCAAACGCTGGGAAAAACCATCACCACCTCTACCCTTCTTTTCAACTACCAACATCGTTATCGAAATAGTGTCTTTGATTAAACAACTCCATTGGCATTGGTTCTGACCTTCAGATTCACTAAAATATTTCAAAAATCAACTTTTAAACATCAAATTACAGATTATTCATATTATAAATTACAATGAGTGGTTACGATAGAGCTCTTTCTGTTTTCAGGTATGTATGGTAACGCTTTATAATTTTTTGTGTTTGTATGTGCGCCTCTTGAAGATTTTGCCACTAACTTTATGGCTCCTATAGTCCTGACGGACAAATTTTCCGTATGTGAACTTCGACTCTTTGAATGCTCAATTGCATTAATTATGCGGATTCTAACGTTTTTGTTGTTTAGAGGTTTCTTATGCTTCGGAGGCAGTCAAGCGTGGTACTTGTGCAGTCGGCGTTAAAGGTAGCGAAGTCGTGATTCTCGGCTGTGAAAAGCGTAGTGCTTTGAAATTGCAAGATACACGTACTACTCCTAGTAAGATCAATAGAATTGACGACCACATTTACCTGGCATTTGCTGGTCTTAACGCAGACGCTCGTATTTTGATTGACAAAGCGCGAGTCGAAGCACAATCGCACAAGTTGACAATGGAGGACCCTGCATCTATTGAATATATGACTAGATATATTGCCAAGGTGCAGCAACGATACACGCAAAGTGGAGGTGTTCGACCTTTTGGTGTATCTACTTTCTTGGTTGGCTTTGATCCTAATGACAAAGAGCCAAAGTTGTACTTGACGGAACCCTCAGGTATTTATTCAGCATGGAAAGCAAACGCTATTGGCAAGAACTCAAAAACTGTTAGGGAGTTGTTGGAAAAGAGTTATGCGGAAGACATGAACAGAGATGATGCAATCAAATTAACTGTCAAGAGTTTGTTGGAGGTTGTTCAAACAGGTGCGAAGAATATCGAGATTATGGTTTTGGCCCCTGGTGTGCCTGCGGAGGTAAGTAATCTTTTTTTTTTTTTCAAGCTAAGAATTAGGAGGTGAAGACAATGTACTAACTATCGTTGATTTAGGTTCTCGATGCTGAGGAATTGAATAGATTTGTTGTTGAAATCGAAGCCGAAAAAGAGGCAGAAGCTGCTAAGAAGAATACACGCTCTTCCCGTCCTTCTGCCTAGATTACTTGACGTATCTCTATAATAAATTTATTTTCTTCTTCATTCATATGTATAAATATAAAGTGAATTCTCCATGTTTCTGATTCATCTACGATTTCACATTTTGTGACATCAGCAAAGATAGGAATAAGTGAATGCATATTTGCGTTTAAAATTGATTACATAAGAATTTTTCGCGATGATATTTCATCTGTACACCCAACCACTTTTTGGAAAGAACCTGCGATTCAAATTCTCACTCTTTTCATATCAACGTATTTTATTCAGAATTAAAAAAAAAAAATTTAACACACTCCTTTATTTTATTTTATTTTATTTTTTTTTCAGATTGTTTTTGAAAAGTACGACTCTAAAATTAATATATGGAAAATACAACAATGGCAACACATGATCACGACGCGCAGATGTTTGCGCAAATGCATCAACAACAGGCATACCTAACGGGCAAAACAAACGGAATTAAACAAGAGGATATGGGACTGGGTACGGATCTGAGTGCAATGCAACAACAACGGAATAATGGGATTCAAGGAACTTCTGCACCAACTTCAACAGGACTCATGGCAAGTGCTACTGCGAGTGGCGCGTTAACTAGCGGGCCTACAAGTGTAGGAGATGAACCCAAAAAAGAGAATGTTGAACAAGACATTAACTGGCGTGCTTACAAGTCACTTAGCGAATGGACTGAAAATTCTCTGGACCTTTATAAACCAGAACTAAGACGCGTATTGTACCCAGTTTTTGTGCATTTGTTCTTGGATCTAGTGGGAAAGAATATGTCGAACCAAGCAGAAAAGTTCTTTCAAGAATTCGCCCCAGATCATACGGTACTGCATACTCAGGACTTGAGAACGCTCGGTAGAGTTTTGTTACCGGATCATTTGACAACAAATTCGCTGGCAAAGAAATTCAAGGGAAATAAGTATGCGATTAAAGTGTCGCGTACAACATTTGATCTGCTTGTATATTTCTTACACGAAATTGAAGAGAGTGGCGGTTCTATCATTATTCGAATTATCAACCAATATATTAAAGCTAATATTACAACAGTGAGACCCAGTAGAATCGATAATGACATTGTGGTGGCGGATCCTGATTCAGGCTTGCCAGGTGTAGTTGACTACGAAACAGAGTTAGACACGTTCAATTCACAACCAGTAAAATTGGGGAAGCTACCGCTAGATGCTGACTTTGAAAAAGAAGTCGAGTTAATGTTGGAAAAGAGGGATTTTCCAAACGGCAGAGCAAGTGAAACTGATACGGAGCCAGGGCCTCTAGTCGCGTTGTTTCGAAAATTAAATGAAAAAGATACTGATTCTCCTGCTCGTGGTGTTCTTCCACTGCCACCGTACAAAACTGCAGATTTACAAGCAGAGGTCAACCATGTTATAGATGTCCAAACAAGAATCAAAATTGGAAACGGTACTGGTGCTTTACCAAGTGTTTGCATGTACACCTTTCACAACACACATGATGATCTTAACTGTTTAACATTTTCAGACGATACCACATTAGTTGCCGGTGGGTTTGCAGACAGTGTTATAAAGGTTTGGAGTTTGAAGGGAGAAAACCTTACAAACGCTATCAAAGACGATACTACTTCCAGTTCAAAGAAGCTTATTGGCCATGCAGGTCCTATTTACGCATTAGATTTTAGTCCTGATAATCGTTATCTTGTTTCTGCATCGGAAGACAAGACAGTAAGGTTATGGTCTGTAGAAACATTTTCACCTTTAGTAGTTTACAAGGGCCATAATCATCCAGTGTGGGACGTCAAATTTAGCCCGTTTGGACATTACTTTGCGACTGCTTCGCACGATCAAACCGCACGACTATGGAGCGTTGATCACATTCATCCTCTAAGAATATTTGCTGGACACGCCAGCGATGTTGACGCAATTGCATTTCATCCTAACGGAACTTACGTAGTGACTGGCTCAAGTGACAAGACCTGTCGAATGTGGGATGTCAGTAAGGGAACAGCGGTGAGAGTGTTTGTGGGCCATACTGGTGCTATAACTGCTATATCAATTTCGCCTGAGGGTCGAACCATGGCGTCGGCTGGTGATGATGGGCTAATTCATGTGTGGGATCTTGTATCTGGGCATTTAATCAAGACGTTACGTGGACATGGAACAGATGGAATCATATATTCACTTTCATTTTCGCAGGAGGGAACCATTTTGATTTCAGCTGGATCAGATTGTAGTGTTCGAGTATGGGATGTGAAGCGAAAGGCTGGAGACGCCAATGCTGGAGCTGCAACTGCTCCTAGAAATGAGGAAGAAGAAGAAGATGGAGTTGTGGGGAGTCGTGACCAGATAGTAGTTTACAATACCAAGAAAACCAGTGTTTACGAAGTTGCGTTTACGAAGCGGAACTTGGTGGTAAGTGGTGGAGCTTATCTGGAATAAAATGTTATATATTCTATCTAATACATGTGTTAATGATGTGCTGATTAATTTTTCTTCTTTTCCTTGACTTAAGAACAAAAGATGAACAATTTAACAAAATTATTTTGTTAAAACTGAGTTTGAAAAGATATACAAATGATTTACAAACTTGGAAATGTATTTTTAAAAGTAATTTACTTGAAATATTTCAAGGTATTTTTATTGTTTTATTTTTAATTATTGTTTTATTGTTGGTAAAAAACGAAATCATGAAAAAATAAAATGGGTTAAAATCATATCAATATTTGTGTATTTCCTAATTCAATTTGAAAAAAATAAATAAATAAATAAATAAAATAAAAGAATACTGAAAAGTTATTCATTATATATTGAATTTACTTTACTTTTCATCTTTCATTATTCATTTTTCAGTTGTATATTTTTTACTGATATATTTTTATATGATGTATAATTTTGTCTTATATGCTTTTTTTTTTTTTTTTTTTTTTTTGATTATATTTATCTAAGCGTAAGAGTATCATTGCATCTTTCTTGGATTTACATTTAACTCTTGTTAACTTTGATTGTTTGTTGGTATTTTATTATTATTATTATTATTATTATTTTATCATTAACATTGGATTTTGGTTTAATATCTCTAATAATATTTATATACAAATATATTTCTCATATCTTTTGTTTCTACTTTTTCATCGAGAGTTAGCTACCAATTTCCCCACAGATAAACCTCACTACAGCATGTATCTCCACATCACGTGCGAGTACACCACTCACTCCTGGACAGCCATATTAGTAGCAGATCCCTGTGGTATTCGGCCAATAGGCACTTTATCTTGAGAAATTGCTTTGATCTTCTCTTTTCTCCTTCGCTTTTTGCACATCCTTTTTACGTCCTTGGTATCCCTTACGTGAAAACTGCAACTTCTGTACCTTCTTCAAACCTCAATTGTATCGCCGGCTTTTCTTACAAATGCTCAGACTCCGCTCAGGTATCAGAAACCCAAGCCAAATACTCCAGGTAAGGACGCTGGTTAGCTTCCCTAAACCGTCGTCTCACATTAAATCTACAAACAAAGATGTGTGGACCATCATCAATACTGCTGCAGCTGCTGCTCCAGGATCGGTCAATCTTGGTCAAGGATTCTTCTCCTACTCACCACCCAAGTTTGCAGTAGAAGCAGCCAAAAAGGCATTGGACACACCACTGCTTAATCAGTATGCGCCAACCAAGGGACTCGCTACGCTGAGAAATTCGATTTCCAAAGCATATTCAGGTAGCTTTAAGCGTGAGCTGGATCCTGAGTCGGAGATTCTAGTTACAGCTGGTGCAAATGAGGGCATGTACGCAGCATTCACCGCGTTCTTGAATCCTGGTGACGAGACCATTGTGTTTGAGCCATTTTTTGACCAATATATCCCAAACATTGAGCTCCCCGGTGGTGTTGTCAAAAGAGTTCCACTGAGAGCACCTGTAGACGCAGATCAGCGTGTAGTTAATGCCAGCGAGTGGACATTTAACCTTGCTGAGCTTGAAGCTGCCATTACAGCGCGCACCAAGATAATTGTTCTTAACACTCCTCATAATCCTATTGGCAAGGTGTTCAACGAGACTGAGCTGCGTCAGATAGGGGATCTTGCTGTCAAGCACAACATTATTATCTTGTCGGATGAGGTTTACGACAGGCTATACTATACAGATGCATTTACACGCATTGCTGCGTTGAGTCCAGACCTGGCTCGTTTGACGTTGACGGTGGGAAGTGCAGGCAAGACATTTGCAGCTACTGGCTGGCGCGTAGGCTGGGTTATTGGAGCTCCCGAGTTGGTTCGTCATGTCGCAGCAGCACACACCCGGATTGTGTTCACGGTTAACACACCAATGCAACAAGCTACTGCGGATGCATTTACGGCGGCGCAAACTAACGAGTATTTCCCTCTGACAGTCACTGCATTCAAGCAAAAATACGCTATTTTAGAATCAGTCTTTGATGAGCTTGGACTTCCATACACCGTTGCTGAGGGTGGATATTTTCTGCTAGTGAATTTTAGCAAGATTGACTTTGAGCAGGTTGAGAAGCAGATGGAGTTCCCGGAGGACATTGTTGGGCGTGCTAAGGACTTTAAGCTCGCGTATTGGTTGATTCAGGAGTTTGGGGTGGTGACTATTCCTACTAGTGAGTTCTATGGGCCTGAAAATGAGGCACTGGGCGAGAACAATCTACGGTTTGCGGTTTGTAAAGATGATCATTTGTTGGTGGAGGCGGCCACTAGATTAAAAGGCTTGAAGAAGTATATAAAGTAAATTACGATAAGATTTTAAGCAGAAGCTTAGGCTGGTACAATAATAGAAAAAAAAAAAAAATATATATATATATATATATAGATATATAGATATATAGATATCAATGATAATTGTACTAGACGAAATGATGTTCCGATTCATGACTGCTTGCTTTATTGCGTTCGCTTAGAAGAGACAATGAAAACAATGTAAATCATTCTCCCTTCAAGGGCGGGCCATCGCATTTACCAAGTAGCGGGTCCCGGATCCCAATAGTAATCATTGAAAGATTGGCAGCGGGCAAAAGACCGAGTTTGGAATCAAAGATGTATATCTCCCAATAAGGGAGAAAGCATTTATATATATATATATATATTTATTGAAAGATGTTGAAAAAACAAAAATAAAAAGGAGAGAGAGACAGGAGAAGTGAACATTGATGAAAAATAAATAAATAAATAAAATAAATAAATAAAATTAAAAAAAAGGTTATGATAGAAACTTGCAGATAGTTCCAAATATAGGCTGGTGATATCCAGTGGAAGCAAGGATTGAATGGTGATCATAAAAGATGGGCGTTGATTAGTTTGTAACATGATGAAATAGTAAGAAAGATTGAAATTATGAATCAACTAGTAAATGCAAATTTCGAACAGTTGAAACAAAATCAACCATAATATAAATACATATACAAGTACATATACACATACACACATACACACATACAAATAACGAAGTTGTTCGCTATAGAAAACAAGAACCAACACCTTTGATTTATACTTTTCTAGCATATTTTAGTGTAATGTTGAAAAACACATTTATTTACAATTTTCATTGTTGATGGCAGCAAAGAAAACACCCAAAAAAAAAAAAAAAAAATCCATTGTTAACTGTAATGGGCTAGTATTACAACCAGCAAAACGCAGTCTAATAGAGAAGAAGACGAAGAAGAAGAAGAAGAATATTCGTATTTGGAAAACCAAGATTTGTGGGTAAAAGTTCGGCATGAACATAGTATTGTGGTTGTTGTTGTTGTTTCTATACAAAGGTTCTTTTATGTGCACATAAATATAGGTTTATATTAATATTCATGTACAGGAAATGGGAGTAAGAAAAATAAATTAATTAATTAATTAGAAAGAAATCTAGGAGTATATAGATTGTATGTATATGTCAATAGGAGTCGAAAGAAAAAATAAAATACAGGAGTATATATATATATATTCGTGAATATATATTCAGACAGAATCCCTTTAGAAACTTTTTTTTTTTTTTTTTCAAATGAAACATGGATCTTCTTCATTGAGTTTATCATTTATTTCATGGTTTTTGCTGATTGATTATTTCTTTATTCATTCACTTATTTGTATTACTATATATGGATTGGAATCATCACGTTAGATATTAAGATAAAATCCATCAGTATAAAAACAATATATTCAACTTTATTAACAATTACATCAATTACATCAATTATATCAATTATATCAATTATATCAACAACTCCAAAAACTTCATTCACCTCCAAATGAGCATCTCTTTTGAAAAATCTAAATACACAATCACCTTAGCGGTTTGTCTATCACTGGCACTGATTCTGTCGCTAAGTGCCGGACTTCGACATGTGAATCTAACCGCGTTGCTTCGTGCAATTCAAAACGACAGCACCCAACACACACACGCACAGACCGTGCTGCTAGTAAGCTCCGGAGAACTTTTGAAAACCACCGCACAGACTATCGACACATGCGTGCTGCCGGCTCTCGTGATAGGCACCGCCGGGTATCTCTACGGGCGTCAAACAATGGAAGCTCTGGGGAACCGGTGGAAATTAGTCTTTAGTATGGCCAAGTGCGGCAGTACTAATGTATGGTAGTGCTTACTTATTTTGTTTTTCATCTCTTTTTCCTATTTATTTATTTGTTTATTTATTTGTGTGTATATAATCATTATAGTTTTATTTATTATTATTAATTTTATCCCGCGTCATGTCATATCTTTCAATGTATTAAGTTTCTTTCTTCTTTATTTTCACCTTCTTCTTAACTTCTACTATAGCCTATTTGCCTCTGACTAAAACTCAAACTCAGTATTCAAAAAAAGACATTGCTTGCCAGTGTTAAATCACTCAGTTCGTTCTATTGGTCGTCGACAACTACTCGTCATCTCTCAAACTCTTGTCACTCAACTTCATCATATACCCAGTTACTGTTTCTAACATAAAACTAACTAGACTTTGGTTCATTTTATTCCATTTAATTTACATTCTACTTTTTATTTATTTATTTATTTATTTTCTTCTTCTTCTTCTTCTTCTTCTTCTTTCCAACCATGAACGAAGATGATACACAGCAACGCGACTCAATCGAATTGAGAGTGTCTAATGAAGACAACGACTCTCGGCCTCTGCTGGCAGATAGATATACCCCAACTAAACCAAAGATCAAAATTCGAACCATCAATCGAATTGTCAAAAACATCCGGAGCAAACTAGGTAGACGGTCTCGTCGTCTGCTTGCAGACAAGCCCCGCGTAAACCAAATATACTACTCCGTCTTCAAAAGCCCCAATCCCAGCGCCGGAAAGTTCCTGCTACCACCTAATGGCTGCGCCTCTACTGGACCCATATCGCAAGCAGAATTTGACAACACAGTCAACTCCGTTGTAGACGCAATTGAGGCCGGTATGGCACCAAAACTCATTTCCCAGGGAAGCTCTGGCTCTTACTTCATGTACGATACAGCAGGAAGGATTGTTGGTGTGTTCAAGCCCAAAGACGAGGAGCCATATGGTCCTCTCTCGCCTAAATGGACAAAATGGCTGCACAGAAACTTGTTTCCATGCTTCTTTGGAAGACCTTGTCTTGTTCCTAACAACGGCTACATTTGCGAATCCGCAGCAAGCCTACTGGATAGGCAGTTGATGACGCACATTGTGCCGTTTACAGATATTGTGTACCTCTCGAGCAACAACTTCTACTACAGATATTTTGATCGAAGACGGTACAGAATGGGTAGAGCATTGCCAGCAAAGGTCGGCAGTTTTCAACTCTTTTTGCATGGATACGAACAGGCAGACGTGTTTTTGAAGAAACATCCTTTGCCCAATAATAATTCCTTTTCGCAAAGCAGAGTCAGTAGAACCTTGTTGGACGGTAATGTGTTTGAGTGGACTCCTGAAGTGATAGCGCAATTCCGAGAAGAACTGGAAAAGCTCGTCATTCTCGATTACATTATGCGAAACACTGACAGAGGACTGGACAATTGGATGATTAAAGTGGAATGGGAGGACCGACTTGACGAAAGCGGTGAGTCAACCAAAATTCCTCGGATTGTTATTGGCGCAATTGACTCTGGGCTTGCATTCCCATGGAAGCATCCTGATGAATGGCGGTCGTATCCATTTGGATGGTTGTTTCTTCCGTTTTCCATCATAGGGCAACCGTTCTCGCAAAAAACAAGAGACCATTTTCTACCCATGCTCTGCAGTACAGAGTGGTGGGAAGAGGCTGCATTAAATTTTTATCATCTTTTCAGTCAAGACTCTGAGTTCAAGGAGCGTATGTGGAAAAAGCAGTGGGCAGTAATGAAGGGTCAGGCGTTCAACGTTGTGGAGACGCTGAAGAGTCTGGAGCAAGGTCCGCTTGAGCTTGTGCGTCGTACCCGAGTTATGGTGTGGGATGATGAGATGGACGTTCCAGTACACGTCCCGTTTGCCAACATGGAAAACGCCATGGAGACACCATTATTTGTGCCTTACACAGACGACCCCATTGCATTCCCAGAATACACTCCGAACCCTACAAACACTACAGACAGTAATGTAGAAGCCAGTACTAAATCCAGCAATGGTTCTTCTGCTTCACGTCCACCACATAAGAAACGCCGATCAAGAGGCAGTTCATTGGTGTTGGAAGCTAAGTATCGAGCTGGAAATAATATGTTTGAAGACCTTATTAGCGACACTCCTAGCGGATCTCCGCAGCACCAAACTGCGCGCGCAGCAGGTAACGGGTCAATGCCTCAGCAGACACAGCAGCAAAAGCATCAGCCAACTGTCAATGGAACAGTACAAGAGGAGATTTCAGCAGCCATTAATGGGCATGGTAATGCAACTACAAATGGAAACGATGGTGTTTTAGGGCATATGAATGTTAATGAAAATCATGAGGAACGGGTAATTGGATTTGGAGTTGCAGAAAGTTCACAAGCCACAAGAACGGTTATAGTTGAGCGGTTACAAACAGTGACAAGTAAGCCACCAGTTTTTACTTGGTGTTGAAGAAAAAAAAAAAAATGAAAAGAATTTAGAGCCATGATTTTTTATTTCATGTTTAATACTTACAACAACAACAACAAAAAAAAGTCTATTAATAATATTTTTTTATAATATAGTAATGAAATTGACAAGAAAATAATTCAATGAATATAAATGTATGATTTTCAGATAAGATATCAAGAATATATAACCCAATATGATGATAAAAATTTGTAACTTAGTTTTGAATTTATATATAACGTCTTTTTTTTTTGTTTAAAAAAACAGAACAAAATAGATAATAATGATAATAATAATAATAATAATAATAATAATGATAATAATAAATTACGATATAATTTATAGATTCAGTGAATCATTTCAAGTTCAAAGTATTTTATCAAGTAATTTTTTGTTATTTTTTGTTATTTTTTTTTTCCATGATTCAAATGTCGTTTTTTTTTTTTTTTTAATAATAATTACATTTATAATTATCAAGACAATTTATTTTAATTAATACCAAGTTTTAGTTATAAAAGAAGAAGAAGAAGAAGAAGAAAAAAAAAAAACTATTGTTTTATATATGTATATTGGTATAAACTGAATAATAGATAAAATTATCATTAGTTATAACCTTTATAAAGAAAATAAACTGATTTATTATTATTATTATTATTATTATTATTATTATTATTATTATTATTATTATTATTATTATTATTATTATTATTATTATTATTATTATTATTATTATTATTATTATTATTATTATTATTATTATTATTATTATTATTATTATTATTATTATTATTATATTCAAGTTATAGTAATTATACAAAATTATTAGTACAAATATTTACCCCATAAAAATTTCCTATTTTCTTCAAATCCTATAAACATCAGCCTTACATTATCTAGTCAGGTACCATTTGCCACTCACACCTTCCTCATCTATACAATATTCCATTAAACATTCCATATTTATTATTACTATTAATATCATTATTTTTCATTGCTACTTTAACTTGCAGCATTTTTTTTAACGTTGATAAAAGCTTTTATATCCAAATTATCCTAATTTTATATAGCTAAGCAATCATATTAATAATAATAAATAAAATAGTAGAAATAAATAAATAAATAAAACTGATAGCCATTGGAGTTTCACATCTAATCCCCGATGCAGTGCGATTGTGATTGATAAGATTGTACAGTATACCAGGCTCTCACCAGCCATCATCTTACGTCTATATCATTCTTGCATTCTTTATAAGGGTGGCAACTGCTGACCTTTATGGCTTGTTTTATTGGCTAAACTGCATTATGTAACCATTTCGGCCAATAATAATCCAGATATTTATGATGACCACACGCCACGCTTATAATCTGAGTTTCAAATGCCGGTAAAAATTCAGCCAATCATCAATAACGTAATGTCATTTTGTGTTTGGCGCAACAAAAAACCGATTTAGACTATTTCAGTACATTACATATCTTTAAATTGTATAAATAAAGCTTCATGTTCTTGTCTTTCCATTCTCTCTCATCATCAAACACTTTAAAACTTCCAAGTTCACTCATACTTTCTCCACTTATATCTTTACTTACAAACACAAACAACAACAACAACAATAAAAATGGTCTGCTGCAAAGGTTCTTCCCCCAATGACTGCGTCTGCGCTGCTCAAGCTAAGTGCTCTTGTGGAAACAAGCCAGCTATGCAATGCGATTGTGCCCGCGCTGCTGAAGAAAACAAGGTTGGATCCAACTCTTGTCCCTGTGGTAAGAGAAACGCTGATGCTTGCACCTGCGGATCCCGCGATGGAGAAATTGACTTCACCAACCATAAGTTCTAAACGGATTTTATTTTTTTGTTATTTTTTATTTTATCATTTGTTTCAATTCATTGTTTGGTAAATGAATTAGCTTTATACTCTCCTTTTTGTTCTACAAGGAGAATAAAATAAAAAAAAAAATAAGCGATTGAATTACTTGCATACCTATTGATTTGTTTCCTATTTATTTATTACGTTTTATTTTTGTCTACATAGTTTTAGTTATTTTGTTTATATATATTTGAAAATAAAAACTGATTTTGCATCTTTTTTAAAAATTTGAATCTAGTAAATTATGGAGACATATATGTGTGTGTATATCTTTTGGGAGATAAAGAAAAAAAAAAAAAAACAATAGTCAAGAAAACCGTAAAGTTATTCCGTTCTTAATGTATCAGCCGTGTAATGGAGCTTTAGCCGTTTTGCAAATTTAACAATGGAATATCCGTTT
The DNA here is from genome assembly GCA_022023575.1 of Geotrichum ghanense (nom. inval.). Classification (NCBI taxonomy): domain Eukaryota; kingdom Fungi; phylum Ascomycota; class Dipodascomycetes; order Dipodascales; family Dipodascaceae; genus Geotrichum; species Geotrichum ghanense (nom. inval.). The sequence goes on along the minus strand of JAKKCX010000004.1, from coordinate 796,978 downwards.
CAAAACAAAATTTACCCCACGTTTTTAACTAAACACTTGAATCAAGACATGTGTGATTTGTACTAATCTCCGAGATCAAAGAATACAATCACACTAATATATATGAAACTTGACATTCAGAACTTGACTATTGTTTGTTTGTTTGTTTGTTTCCCTTCTTCATTAGACCTATATCATTTTTTCCCGCTTTTTGTCTCAATTGCAAACTCCGTTTTTTTTTTTTTTTTATTATTTTTATTATTTTTATTATTTTTATTATTTTTTTTTTCTTTTATTATATTTTTTTAATTGAAATCCTATTACACCATCATAAACATTAGTATTTCGTTTAAATGAAGTGGAAACACAAGTAATTTTTTTTTTTTTCGTGTAGTTGTAGTTGTTGTTTCTGATTAAAATCTGGTTTTATATACATGTATACATTCAACTTTTTTTTTTTTTTTTTTTTTTTTTTTTTTTTTTTTTTTTTTGGGCTAAAAGATTGTGCAAACAATTTGACAATTCAATTCATTATTTAATATCAAATTTTGATTGAAAATACAATTTTATTGTATTTTATCAAAATGCCAATGTTTTTTTTTTTTTTTTATTATTACTATTATTATTGTTATATCTGTCACTTATTTTAAATTATCTAATACTACATACAAATCTGGACATATACTTTGTGCATTATTTTCAAAAATCATTCAGAGTTAAATATTTCAAATTTATATATATATATATATAAAGAGAAAAAAAATTTAATAAAAAATAATGATTTGACCCGGGATCGAACCGGGGACCTTCTGCGTGTAAAGCAAACGTCATGACCGACTAGACCATCAAACCATTGTTGAAGTTTATTAAACAAAACAAGTACCTAAGCAGCATCTCAGTAAACCTTGTCACCAAAAAAAAATTTTTTTTTTTTTCTTTTTGTTTTTAGAATTATTTTTTTTTTATTATTTTATTTATTCCATTTATATTATTGTGGTAGCTATAAACTAAACTTTTTATTATTATTAATAAACTATTAATTGATTCTTAGATCAAATTTACGCAAATTATAAATATTATTGTAGATAGATTGGTATAGCTATTAGATATAGGAACAATAAACAGATTTTCTATCTATTTTATAGGATAATGAAGAATTTTGGCGTCATTGAATAGTATTTAGATATAGGGACAACTAATTCTCCATATATCTATTTGTTCTTTGGAGTGTCAAACAAGTTATTGATTGTATAGATAGAAAATCAGTTATTCCTATATATCTAACGCCATACTAATATGCAAAGAACAGAACAAGTTTTTAATTCAACAATTATGACTGAAATGAGCTTACTTTGAAAGAATGCAAAATTACCATATTTGAGATGATGATGATGATGATGATGACATTGTAACAAAGTAGTTTGCCAAGCACAGTTTGAAGGTCAAGGTATGAATGGAGCCCAAGAGTGGTCAATTAGGAATCAATAAAAGGGGACATATAAATTAAAATAATATATATACATTTGAATCAACAATTGGATTAAAAACTAATCAAGTTGATTTATTGCTAATAAAAGGCAAATGGTTTGTATTGAAATATCAAAAGTTGATGGAATGGTATTTATTAAATTTAGATTGGATGAAGAATGAAGAGAACTGCGAGTAGTTGTTTGATCATCATTTGCTGATTTACGTTGCGCCAATAAGTGGTGGTATTTAGCTAGACAAGAAACAAATATATATAATCTAAAAAATAAAATAAAAATCTGATTGAAATGTATGCAAGTCAATAAAGATACATTTAAAGCTGTTCATCTTTTGTTCAGTATACTCTTGATGTGATTTGACTGGAAGTCTGAACTACCAAGGGAACAAAAAAATATAAGAAAAGAAAATAAACAATAAAGAATTCAAGTAATAATTGAAATTCATAGCTTTAATTTTCACGTATACACACACACTAGCCATTCTAATGTTGTTGTTGTATACAATCTCCATGGAATCTACATGATGGTTTATACGAGACACTTGGAGTTTGCCCCCACTCGTGTTATATTTGGTCACTAGTATTTAGGCTGTCAGTTTGGTTTTAGGCCAAACCATTCGTCATCGACTGGCTGGTCTATAAACTTGGACCTGAACGGAGTATGAACTAGTACTTGTTGAGGGAGGGGGGCTATAGAAGCTATTCTCCAGGCACTAAAGCTCTGATGCGGATGGTATCAACGCGCATATTAAAATAAAGTATACATACGCTGTGATGTATTTGGTTCTGTTTGCAGCCAGAATTTGGCTTGTTTTGTTTGAGTTGACAACACTGTAGTGCGTCAAGTGGTCCAGTTGAGCCCCTATATGGGACAAAGCCCGAATAAAAATAGCGCTGAGAGGTCCACTCAAGTATATATATATATATGTTTTTGTTTGTTTGTTTGTTTGTGAATACATACAAAACCCAACATTCTTTGACTGACAGCTTTGATTGTATGTTGAACAAGATATTCAGTTCGAAAACCCTTTAGAAGAACGAAAGACAAGCAAAATAATAACAATAATAATAATCATAATCATAATCATAATAATAAACAATGATGATGATTATCCTGTAAATAAAGTACAAGGAGATTGATACATATTGAGATCCATCACCAGCCCAATAAATTGATTGATTTTTAGTAGGCTTTTTTATTTTTATTTATTTATTTATTTTTTTTGCTCTTGTGTTAGGTTTTAACTGTGTATTAATTGAGAGTTACGATGAACTTTGAAACATGAAAATCGATTGTTTATAACTGGATTTTTGATGGTATCAGTTGATATATTGAAAAAAAAAAAAAAAAAAAAAAATTTAACTCGAACCAGAACTCAGACTGGCCTAGCTCTTTTCAAAAAAAATTTCCAACTGTACATCCCCTTATTTATTATATTTCTAAAGTAGGAAAATTATGGGACTACTCAAGGTACGTTGAGAAATGAGTTGTAATCAACTTCATTGATCATAATCCATCAAATCAACTAAAGTTCTACTGGAAAGAAAGTAAGAAATAATAATGATGGTAAAAGCGTACTGAAGTGCTCGATCTAGCTATTTGTCATCTCAGATTTGATCTGAAGATAAAACTGCCCAAGAAAGAAATCAAAAGAAATATCTAATTGCAATCACCAACTTATCAAGAAGAGTAGTAGTTTATTCAAAGAACCTGGCTGGTCTGCACTCTATCCATGTGTTGAAAAGCAGGGAGGTGCAAGTTTAGCAGTTGAATATAAGAACAAACGAAAGAAAATAATAAAATAAAAGAATAATAATAGAAATTTTGCTGCTATCCTATTCATGGATTTGTGCACTGTCTGACTTTCAAAATTGCATGCAACAATACAAGTCTAGTCTTGAAGTAATCATCGTCATTATCAAGTGGTTCGACATGATCGATATTCAATATAGCTATTTTTTTTATTTTTTTTTGTAAAGTGCTCCACACTTGTATAGTTATAATGGCATCATCAGTGGAATCTCAGCAAGCATAGTGTTGATTTCAATCTGCTCCAGAGTTTCAAAACCACAAACCGTCTGCAAATATATTGATGCTAGCAGCAGTGCTATTTTACTCATTTGTCTTTATATTAAACATTATATAGGGGTTTGGCTAGAAAGATTTGATGTGAGTTGGCGATTATTTACAGCAATTAGTTTTAAAAATCGTTTGAAAATTTTCAGTGTTCAATTAGAAATAGGCCATAGTACATTGTAAAGTTATTTATATGGTATTGAAAAATGAAAACGTATATCCCCTGAGAGAGTGTATTCATTTATTTTTGATTGAACTTGTAAATATACAGCTAATTATACTATCTTGGTTGGTCTTTATTTTTTTTGAGTATAAATTCTAGTCAATCACTAGTTGAAAACAGCGTGTGGAGTGACTTTAACTTTCGCTAGTTAGCGGGTCGCTTATCCATCATATATTAATTGGAATTGCATCATGTTTGCCGATTTCTTGGATGAAAATCGTCAACCCAAAGTAAAATGTGTCTTGAAAAAAAAAAATTTTTTTTCAAATATATATATATATATATATATATATTACTAAATTTGGTCTTGTTTGCAACTTCTCTATTGATTCATCTATCAATTATTAAAAATAAAAATATTTCCAAGATAGTCAATGTGCATATTACTATTGTCAATTTATTTGTTGATGAACTTTACCAAGTCGGAAATATTAAAGTAGATGAAGATTTTTTTTGTTTCTTACTCCAATTTGGTTCCTACCAGTAGACACCGATCAAGATATTTACTGATAGATAGGTGCCTTTATTTTGGTATAAGAACTACTTTCTAGCTTAAAAAAACTCCCCATCACATATGTACAAGTTCATTGTTGAATCGTTAATTATTACATGAACTCTTTCTCTTTGGAAAATTAAAAATAAATCACGTTTCTATATTTACATCGTTAAAACTTGCAATAAAGCTGCTTTGAATAGTCCAAACTTGTATTGTAGGTTGAAGGAGTCTCATGAGTATTTTCTTCATGGTTCAAACTGAATGATCATCATAACTCTGTATCATTGTCAACAAACTGCCCTTTTGTTTCTATTACAGTATTTCACACAAACATAGGCAAATACTGACTTGAAGAAAGAAAAAGATTTATCTTTGTGATGACAATATTCATATATATATATATAATATGCTGTAATAGTTAATAAAATCAAAGCAAAGTAAATAAACAAGTAATAAAAAGTTTGTTCACAAAGCACTATCAAATTGGTCTTTTGTTTTTTATTAAACATGATTTGATGATACTTACAATCTGTAAAGTCTCCTTTTTACATTTTGATTTTCAAGCGGCTTAGTATATGATCTTGTTTATTTATATTGAATTATCTTTTGATCCATTGTGAGCGTGCAATCTCTGTTTTGCTTGTTAGGTTATCAATCTAGATATAAGAACTGAATAGTTGACCAAAAATATTATTTATATATATATATATATATATATATATATATATATAGCAAGGTAAAATTATAGACTGAGCAATTTTAAAAAAGAAACCAAAAAAAAATAAAACAATCAATTAATATAGTACTATTATAGAAATAAAAGTATATACTGCAATAGATTTAGAAGTATAGTTATTCTATCAAGATATTGGTAGTCTTTCACAAAATAATATGTAGACATATTTGTTATTTATATTAAAACCGAAATAAATCAAGTTTGTAATATGTTACAATATAAACTGAATAAAACAATTAAATAAGACTGTAAAATTGATAAACCAGTACTATATAATGTGCTAATTAATTGTTCAAATTTCCATGTAAATCATATAGTAATTATACATAAAACACTAATTTTTGTCACTTTATACTATACTTTTTTTTAAAGATTTTTTAAACATATTCTCTTGTACAATAAAAAGATTTTTTACTTTGTTCTACACAAAATTTTAAAAAGTATTTAAAAAACACTAGAGGGACTTTGCCCACGATGGTTTTTGGTATGCAACTACTATAACTATAAGAATGTACAAACATCACTTGTATTACTTTGCTTAATCTTATGCAAAGCATGTTACGCGTTGTGCCATCAACTAGATATAAAACCAAATTCATTGTTATTAGAATCATTTTAAAGTCATCAGTCGAAATCCGATCCGAACAATCACTTGTACAAGAATCAATTTCTTCTCCTTGTTTCAAATCGTCAAATTTTCTACCTACTTTGGTAATGCAATCAACTTGATTACATGTATAACTACTATTCTTAAAGGTGCTCATTTAACCAATTGAAACCTCATTGATTGCAAACTGACTAGTCAAAATGACTGTGAAATATTCATGCAACGATTTTTTTTAATGTTGTAAAAATAAGATGCGAATTCAACGGATGCCTACTTTTTTTTTGATTCAACTTAGTGTTACCAAGAAACTTCTATTCCTTTTGATTAACATTATCCCCGAAAAAGTGAACGCAGTGCGATCCGGGCTGGATGTCTCGGTTCCTTTTTAAATATATATATTATCAGGGTCAATACCTTTAAATAGTCACATTTATTTGTTTAATAGGTAGCGGTTTAACTGGATTTCACTATATATGTGAATATAAACAATTCTCAGCGTAAATATTAACCCAATTTTCGATGTTGTTATTAAAGCTTTAGCAGCGCTTGAATTAAATTTCATATATATATTAACTCAGCCATGGGCAATTTCCGTTCAAAGTATTTTACCAAGAACGAAATCAATGCAACAAACACTTGGAAGCCTGAAATCCATCAGCTTGGAATAAAAATGTCTTTGTTTTTTTTTTATTTGTGTTCCCTTGGTCTTTCACATAAAACCGATGATAATAATAATAATAGTAAATAGTAATGATGGAGATGTTTGAACCAATTAATTTAAAGGCTACATTTAATATAATGAAAATAGTATTTGTTTCAATTTATTAAAGGATACAATAAGATGCATTTACAGTGATGTCTTAATTATGCCACGTCATGACCCCCAATAAAATGCGAGCGTGCCACATATATCTAGTATTTTATTCAAAAGAACTTTATAATAACATTGAAATAGAAAATATATATACATAATAAGGCCATAACAGATTATAATCTATTAAGAAATATGAAATGAAAGGATACTTTAACTATTTTCAACATGGAAAATATAAATATAGATATTAATTTATACTTGTACCACTGACTATATATCGCCTGACTTAATAGATGAATTTGATTGATATTTCAGGCCTTCAGGCAGGTTATCAATAATAATAATAATAATAATAATAATAATAATAAAAACTATTATTTAAGCAGAAATTAATGCTTCCTTAGATATTTCCTGTACATATATGAGTAACTGAAATAGTATTCCCAAAAATATATATATTAAATAAATAAAAACACTTCTTAAGGTGTAGAATATATAATACAACGATTAAAATAGCTCTGTTGTCAATAAAAGACATGAAATTTACTATCATAATGGTAGTTTTCAGTTGTGCTCAATTTTGAGTGTCAAAAAGTAGTAATGAAACGGCATATTGATGTCAAATCAATAGTAAATGACATCAAATCAATACAATTGTTTTCTTCAAAGATTACATGCATCATCAGTGGTAATGTTTGAGTTGTGAGTAAGAATACTATCCAACTATACAGCATAATCAAAGTTGAGCCAACCTCCATTTTAAAACATGTAATAAAATGACTTCCAAATTAGGATTAAATGCCTGACATGAAATATATAATAATAAAAAATACATATGAACAGTAGATATAGATCTTTAGATATAGTAGCCTCGCTATTGTTCTTTTAGTTTTGTTCTAATTGATTCACTATTGTTTATTTAAAATCAATGAAGAGAAACTTGTTCCCCTCAATATATACTTTTGTTTAAAGACGTTACAGTTTGATGGAGTTTATATCTGGCTTTAAAATAAATGAATAAATAAATAAATAATAACTGTGCCATTATTCATAATTAAATGGATTTTTGTATTGATCAAATCAATGTTCATTGGCACCACTATAATTTCATCATTATCAAGTCAGCGTATTCTTACTTCATGTATAATAATATTATACTCCATTTATTATTTTGGCATGTACCCATGAAAAATAAAATAAGAATAATATAATAATCTATTTTGTCAAACTGGTATAGAACAATGATAATTTAAAATATACTGAGCATAAAATAATTTCAGTAGTTTTTTTGTTTGTTTGTTTGTTTTTCCAGTATGAAAAGTATATTTTAAATTTTGAATATTCTTCATACAATCTGAAAAAAAAAAAAAAAAAAAAAAAAAAAAAAAAAAAAAAAAACAGTTATCATCACAAACAACTCTTGGAATTACCTCCAAATAGCAAGAGAGAATGTTCATAATTTTTGAGCATAGTGACAAATATCCCCGAGATTTATGACCTTAGTTAACAAGTTCTTTCATTATAATACAATGCGCATCCTCGTTCACATGGAAGTCTGTCACACATCACTATCGAGTATTTCGCCACTGTGCTACTGTTTACATGATTTTTAGGTGTACTTTTAAAGTAGTTTTCCTGTCTTTAATTATAACAATGGCTAATACACCTATTCAAGAATTTGTAATTCGTTTTATTATTATTATATTTTGTTTGTTTGAGTTTTAACTAAATTGGAATTTATTCTCATGTGGAATTCAATCAGACAAATTCTGAGTGCAATCAATCACCGTTGATTATATATATATATATATATATATTGAGAAAGTTGCATTAAAGTGATTGTTAAAATATATCGTCTTTCAATAATTTTCATGCCAACATATGGTTAAAAAAAAATTATTGATGATAGTTTTCAACTTGTTACTGTCTGATGGAAGTTGGGGTCCAATTTTTTTTTTTTTTGCATGCTTTGTTGAAGCACAATAGCATGCCACATTAATTTACTTTGATAAGTAGTAGTATACATACCATACTATGGAGTTAATCCAAATATACCAAATGAAGCCCTATATATATTGAATAGTATATATGCTTTTTAAAAGACTTTAAATATAAAGAAAAAAATTCTTCAATCAAAGAATACGAAGTAAAATAAAAATATCTGCATATTGCTTATTCCATTAAAAAACCGTTTTTTTTTGTTTTGTTTTGTTTTTTTCTTTTCAGTTTTACTCTAGTATTTCTTATTATTGCTGTTAAATGAGTAAAAAAAATCAACTTGGAAATGGTATTTGGTGATATTGCTATGAAGAAAATGATTCAGCAATAGTATTGCATACAAAGCAAACAGGTACTTTCGGTATTCAGAGTAGTTTCTGCCTTACTCAGGACACTGCCTACATTTGTAATGAGAAATCATCAAGTGGAGAACTAAATCTAAAACCCAGATTGGCGTTTACTGTATTTGAATCTCAAATACACAAACGTTTGTGATCACCCCCCAATACTCTAGTTATTTCATCTGGTAATATAAAATAGATAATAAAAAATGTTGAAATTTCAGTTCAGCACACAAAGTGAGCAAATTTTTCAGGCTTTTAAGCTAAGCCTTATACGAGTTAGCTGGCAATCAGAATATGAGCCTAACTAGTTATTACGTTATGCAAAAGTCACCCCAGCCGTGCTTGAGAACTGCTGCTAGAATATTTGTCCTACGCTTATTTTCCATCAAAGATGGGTTTAAACTATAGTGAAATATACCATAGTGTTACGATATCTTGAAATTTTATTTTGTTTTGTTTTATTTCAATTTTATTTCTTCTTCTTCTTTTTCTTCAAAGAATGTCCAAAACATTGTATTTAATCTCTTAAGAGTACTTTACACTAGTTTATATTTGATTTAGTAATGATTTATCCCTGCGTATCTTAGATTCCAACCCGATTTCAAGTTGTTGGTTCAAAGGAATGTAGGATGTATTTAAAAACAGTGACAGCTATAGAAGCAACTATTACTATGGATTCTTGACTAATTAACAAACAAAATCTGAAAATCTCATTTCACCTCATACATGAAAGAGATCTCGTGTTATCAATTGTATATATTAGGCCCATAACTAACTATTAGTTGACGACGTAAAATGCTTGAAATCTTTTGCTATATAGTTATAAAGAGCTATATTGACTAGCTACAAAAAAAAAAAAAAAAAAAAAAAAAAAAAAAAAAAAAAAAAACAAGGAAAAGTAATTGATATAAAAACATATTCATATACAACAACTCATCAAATATTGAAACTGTTTTCAAATGATTTTGCATTCTTATTAGTTTGAATTACTATTTCTGTTGTTTTTTTTTTTACTATTTACAACGTTTGTGCTTTTTTTTTTTTTTATAATTACCTCAATCTCAATTATGATTTGAAAACTTTCAATTATATGAAAATTTTCATCCATGAATCTTGATAGAAATAAGCGATAGTTAAATCAGTTTAAAGTCTAAAAAAGGTATTTATCTAATAATGGCAGTGCATAACAGGTGCCTGAATAAACAAATAAATAAGAGTCTCCTGATGCCAAATGAAGCACCAATCAGCTATACACTAACAGGATTTTTGATATTTTAAATGGTATAGTGTATGGGGAAATTACACTACGATATACATAGATACTCATTTGTTTCATGTCACCGTTCATTTGACATGAACCAGAGTAAAATTCATGTTATCAAATAGTCAAAATTTCAAAGTCTTGCAAACAGAAAAGGCACACAAATCTAAGAATAAATTTATACAGTTCTATTAAATATAAAACATTTTTTTTTAATATTCTTACTGTTAAAAACTCTATAAGTAACGATTAAATTGTAAACATCAGATATATTTACTATTATTATTATGTTGTTGTTGTTTTTTTTTTGGTTACTTCAATACCCAGGAGAAATATAACTTGTAGTTGAATAGACTTTGTTTTTAAATAGGAAATAGATGTAATATAAAAATAATTATGCTTTTGGCATCAATTCACTTATGATTCAACAAAAGAAGGCTTGAATTTATTCACACTCATAAAATCATGGTCTAAACCTATATTTATACAAGAATATAAACAATCACTCAGCATTTCATTTACTTAAAACTTGGATTATCTTGTAAATTGTAAGTATTAAAAATAAAAATGTAGATAGAAATAACTTGATTATTCCTATATCTAAAAGCTAAAAAAATAAATATCACATACAATACTGTTAAGACTCACTTGATTTTATTGTGCGTTACCAAGTTCTCCAGTGAAAAAAAAAAAAAAAAAAAACTTAATGAGAGCTTGAAATATTTAGCAAATTTTGAAAATGGGTCTAGATACATATGTTAATCACTTTAAACGTAAATACCTCGTCAATCTCTATAAAAGACATAATTGAACCATAGATAGTTAAGTAGATATATAGATGATCAATTTATTGTTCCCATATCTAAAAGCTATAGTGAAATAATTTATACAACAAATGACATAAGGAGACACAGAGTTAAATACATATTTGGATATTTACTATTTGACTTATTATTTGTTCAACTTCTAGTTGTCGTATGTCATTGATTGTATAAATTATTTCGGTATAACTTTTAGATATAAAGAAAGTAAATCGATTTTTATAATTTAGTATTGTTTTCATTTCAATCTATATAATCCAATCAATGTTTTGTTCTCTCTCTTTAATTTTTTTTTTTAATCTTTTTATTATTCCTTTTATGATACTAAAAATCATGATTAACTTTCATGTTGACAGCGGCTATTAAGGCGTTGCTAAATATACGGCAATTTTGTTCAAATCTCTAGAATAATACTTTATTAAAACGGATTAAACAGCTGCTTCCATTGCATGAATTTGATAACGATTTTGATGGTTTTTTTTGTGCATGAATCGTTTAGTTTTGTGAAGCGTAGTTCATATGTGGGTGTGTTTTTTTTTTCATTTATTTAAAATAGCAAATTTTCCTAATTGGAAATATCCCAAAATAGGAATTAACTCCAAAAAAAAAATAACATTTAAATTTTGGCTATTCAAGTGTTATCTTTAAAAAAACATACATGTTTAATCAAGAACTGTTATGTATTGATACTTTCAGCCAAAATTTGTCATTTTTTTTGAAAAAAACATGAGCAAATAGCTACTTTATATTTATACTTGAAAGTCTGTTGTCATAATTAGGCACTATGGCCGAGCGGTTAAGGCGAAAGATTAGAAATCTTTTGGGATTTTCCCGCGCAGGTTCGAGTCCTGCTGGTGTCGATTATTTTTGATATTTTTAGTAGATATCTCTAATCTGTAATTTAAAACTGTTTTATCAAAATCATAGGCTTGGTTTGATAATATTTTTTCAACAAGAAAAACTCTTAATATATTAAGGTATCTATCATTTTAAAAATTTAGATAGCTTTGATTGTTTTTTTAAGACATAAGATACGCTATAGTTTTAATCAATTGTATTTCAAGTGTGTCACCACTATGGTTTAGATTTTAGTGTTAAAAATATTAAAACTTTTCCGAGTGCCTGAATCAATGAAAATATACCAAGAAAGAGATTTCAAATTCTATTGTTTCGGTTCCGGATGGCGGTCCGACAAACAAATGTACATATACTGCATTAAAACGCCTAGTATCTTTTTTTTTTTTTTAAACATTGAGCGGAGGATTTCAATCAATTCCAGCAGAAAAACAAACAAACTATAATTGGATATTTAGCAAAACAATTTGAATACAAAAATTGTCTTTATAAACATTCAACTACATGCAGGTACATAGATTTACTGTCATATTATTGAATTGATACAGCACAAATGAGTTACCAGCATTTACTAACTCTACAAAGTCTTTCACTATATTCCGCCATGTGTAATTTATAAAAATACATAACTTTTAAGAACAAAAAAAAAATTCATGATTTCATATTTAAATGATTTGAAAAGTTTTCCTATCTACTTTGAAGTCTTTTTTTTTTCTGTGTAAATGTTGATGATTCTAGATTTTCAAATGATAAACAAATGACAGGATTTAAAATTTAATATTTTTACTCTCACAAATGCAGTCCACTTGGTGATAAAAACTAAGCCTCTGCATTCATTGTTTTCAGCAGTAGTGTTTGACTGAGTCAGTAATAAACTCGATATAAGCCTCTTAACAAGCGTGCCAATCATGTATTAACTTATTGGCTTGCTTTTCTATGCATTGAATTAGTGGTGACTACAGTTTACATAGTAGTATAGTCCATACGCAAGAAGAGCATGCATGAATACCTATAATTTTTAAATGATTTGGTGTTTGTAGTTTCCTGATTCTGCTGTTCATAATCTATAAAAAACGTTGAGTAGAAAACCAATAATAATGATAATAATATTATATTAATCAGTTATATCTATGAGAATTCTCCTGAAAAAGCTGACCTATAAAATTATATATGCAAATTTTTATTGCCTTCTTTTAGAAACATTTGGCATTTCTTTGGCAGTGATCACTTATTTCTGAATGAAAAACAGAATGTCTGCGTACGAAATGCATCTTACCACAAACAGTCGAGCCTGAACTTCTAGAAATAACATTGGGATTAACTCAAGATCTGATTTCATTTCGTACAACATGAAGAAAAGGCTCTATAAAGCATTGTCGACAAAGCATTACTGACTGGCTCATGAAATTATACTATAAATTTTTGATGACCTGGTAGTGAATTATATATCATCGTATACAACAATTAATTGACATTAACTACCTCTGTAGGCATAAAACGTTTAGCACTCACCAGGATGTTTCATTTCTAAGCAAATAGGGTGTAATTACGATTCAATGTCTATGCACTATTATTCAATGATGTGCCACTGTATTATACACATGATTTATATATTGTAACCAATATCAAGTGAATCACCAACCACAATGAGCTGTTGAATACAGGTCCTGATTGTATTCTGGACAACTAAGCAACCGACCGTTTAAGTATATGTATAGAAGCAATTAAAATTTTCAATCAGAATCAAAACTAAATTGAATCTCAACAGAGATCTTTAAGATGGAATGTTGATTGAATTTTTGTTATAAATGTCCCCTTAGCAGTTCTTTATTATTACCAGTATATTTTCCATAGTGTACAAACATTAATATTCTCTCTCTCTCTCTGTTTTTTATTTATTTATTTTTTATTATTATATATATTTGTACGCTAAATTCAATTTATAACATAAAACATTAAACTTACGACATGTGAATTAGATAACATTGCATTAAAGCCATGTCTGTAAACAATCACATATAAACTACTTACTGTTTACAAACCAGCTACTCAAATTTCACCCAGTAGATTCGATGTGTAATCACATGACAATCCCGATACTCGGACTTTTTTATTATTCTTTTTGGTGACTCTTTCAGCCGTTGTGTGGCCTTAATTCATAGATTTACATTGTGATTGGCTGTACCGAATAACCAAGAAAACCGCAACCATCGCCTAGTTGTACACATTACAACACCATTCTTGTGGTGTAATACATACAATCACAAATAGGATGTCAACAGGGGCATGAAATCTACACATGCTATTTTGTACATTGTATGTGACAGCTATTTTACACACATTTTCCAATTATTACACCTACCACCACCAACATTAGAACCCCTCAATAAGTGTTGAGGTCTGGGACTGACTGACCCCGCTCACACACATAGATAGATAGATATATATATATATATATATATATATATATATAAATTTTTTTTATACTAGTAAGAAAATGTTCCTTAAAGGCAGGCATGGACAAGTGAGGGAGAACTCAAGAAAATTCCGGTTTTCGGCGTTGGGAAACCACCAAATCCTGATTTCTCAAAGCCAACACAACGTCCGGAATTTTTATATTTTCTTTCTGTTTTCCTATTTTTTTTTTTTTTTTTTTTTTTTCTTCTTCTTCTCCTTTTCTGTCATTATCATTTGTATCTATCATCCTCAACAACATGTCTGGACAACCCCAAATTCCTTATGAGCTTTTCAGCAACAAGACCCGTGCTTTTGTTTACGGTCTTCAGCCCCGTGCCTGTCAAGGTATGCTTGACTTTGATTTCATCTGCAAGAGAGAGACTCCCTCCGTTGCTGGTGTTATTTACCCTTTTGGTGGTCAATTCGTCACTAAGATGTACTGGGGAACTAAGGAGACTCTTCTCCCTGTCTACCAAGAAGTCGAGAAGGCTATGGCTAAGCACCCTGAAGTTGATGTAGTTGTTAACTTTGCTTCTTCTCGTTCTGTTTACTCTTCTACTTTGGAATTGCTCCAATACCCTCAAATCAAGACCATTGCTATTATTGCTGAAGGTGTTCCTGAGCGTCGTGCTCGTGAAATCCTCTATAAGGCTCAAAAGAAGGGTGTTACTATCATTGGACCTGCTACTGTTGGTGGTATCAAGCCTGGTTGCTTCAAGATTGGTAACACTGGTGGTATGATGGACAACATTGTTGCTTCTAAGCTTTACAGAGCTGGTTCTGTTGCATATGTCTCCAAGTCTGGTGGTATGTCCAATGAATTGAACAACATTATTTCACACACTACCAACGGTGTTTATGAAGGTGTTGCTATCGGTGGTGATAGATACCCTGGTACTACATTTATTGATCACATTCTTAGATACGAGGCTGATCCTAACTGTAAGATTATTGTCCTTTTGGGAGAAGTTGGTGGTGTTGAAGAATACCGTGTTATTGAGGCTGTCAAGAACGGCTCCATCAAGAAGCCTATTGTTGCCTGGGCTATTGGTACCTGTGCTTCCATGTTTAAGACCGAAGTTCAATTCGGACACGCTGGTTCCATGGCTAACTCTGACCTTGAAACTGCTCGTTCTAAGAACGCTGCTATGAAGGCCGCCGGCTTCTTTGTCCCCGAAACCTTTGAGGACTTCCCCGAGACTTTGGCCGCTGTTTACGAGAAGTTGGTCAAGGATAAGGTCATTGTTCCTCAACCTGAACCCGAAGTTCCTAAGATCCCCATTGACTACTCTTGGGCTCAAGAACTTGGCTTGATCAGAAAGCCTGCTGCATTTATTTCTACTATTTCTGATGATCGTGGACAAGAATTGCTTTATGCTGGTATCCCTATCACTGAAGTATTCAAGGAGGACATTGGTATTGGTGGTGTAATGTCTCTTTTGTGGTTCAGAAGAAGATTGCCTCCTTATGCTGCTAAGTTCTTGGAAATGGTTTTGATGATGACTGCCGACCATGGTCCTGCTGTTTCTGGTGCCATGAATACTATCATTACAACCCGTGCTGGTAAGGATTTGATTTCTTCTTTGGTATCCGGTCTTTTGACCATTGGTACCAGATTTGGTGGTGCTTTGGATGGTGCTGCCACTGAATTCACCAACGCTTATGACAAGGGTCTTTCTCCTCGTCAATTCGTTGATACTATGCGTAAACAAAATAAGTTGATTCCTGGTATTGGTCACAAGGTTAAGTCTCGTAACAATCCTGATTTCCGTGTTGAATTAGTCAAGGAGTACGTTAAGAAAAACTTCCCTGCTACTCAATTGCTTGACTATGCTCTTGCTGTTGAAGAAGTTACTACTTCTAAGAAGGATAATTTGATTCTTAATGTTGATGGTTGTATTGCTGTTTCTTTCGTTGATTTGATGAGATCTTCTGGTGCTTTCAACCCTGAAGAAGTTGAAGATTACCTTAAGAATGGTGTTCTTAATGGTCTCTTTGTTTTGGGTAGATCTATTGGTTTGATTGCTCATCACTTGGATCAAAAGAGATTGAAGACTGGCCTTTACAGACATCCTTGGGATGATATCACCTACTTGGTTGGACAAGAAGCTGTTCAAAACAAGAGAGTTGAAGTCGATGCTAAGGGAGTTTCTAAAGCTACTGCTAAGGCAACCAAGAGAGATGATTAAGCCATAATAATAATTGATTGATATCTATTTAATGTTTATATGAATGTATAATTTCGATAATATATTGTCTTTTTTATATTTTGTACGTTTTTCCAGTATATAACTGATAGTTAAGATTGGGAAAATTAACTTAAGCTAGGCCTAAAACTAAACCTAAAAAAAAAAAAAAGGTTTGGTGTTAGTTACATACAAATTGGGACAAAAAGTTTTCAAACCATCACCATTTCTTAGATATACGACATAGACAAATAGCATAATTGCATAGAATAGACACAAAAACACAAAATATGGGAAAAGCTCCGATTCAAGATCCCTTTAACCAGAAGAAGCAGCACATTCTTCAAAAACTGGAACAGCAAATCGACGCATCACCTAAAGGTTCTTTAGATGAACCCATAGTCGATTTGATCGAGTTGATCAACGACCATCCTGACATGGTCACTACATCTAGTTGTTCAGGACGTCTAAGTATCTTTCTAGAAGGATCAAAATTCAAGCCATCACGAGAGACTGGCGATACTTCGAGTGCAGCTAATGCTTCTACATTGAAGGTGGGTGGTAAGGGCCACGGTGGGACATTCGTGCACATCCAACATGAAGCTCCAGGTCCCGGTCATGAGATTCCTAGTCTTGAGAGCGTATGGCAGAAAATGCCTGATCTGACGGAAATTGAGGTCCAACATCGTGAGCATCGATATGTGCAATACAAATATGAGTCGTTAATTTTGCACGTCTTGTGTAGAAATAGCCAGATTGCTCATAAGTTGTATACCATAGCATACAATGCAGGCTACAGAGAATCCGGGGTTAATAATCATAACTTGGTGGCAATCAGGATATCACTAGGACTGGATGCACCTGTGGGAATAGTGGATGCAGAGTCTGGGCAAGTGAGAGCATTAGTGGATGGCGGATATTGGTCAGTGCTGGGCGACTTGGTATGTGAAAGGTTTGATGAGAATACGAGACGTAAGACGATATTGTATGCAAAGATGAAGGAGGGATTGTACTAGCATTAGGTACCAATAGATATTGTTATGGTAAATCATCTATGATATAATATGCTAACCTTTGGTGACATGCTCATAATGTGACACGTATGTTCCATGTGGTGACTGAAAAGGTGTACCTATTCATGGTTAAAATTGGGAAACTTAGAGCTAAGATTGTTTATGTGATGTTTATAGGCATCTGTGTTTGTGTATTGCTACTCGCATCAGTTTGTGTGGCTTAGGCAATTTTATATATGTGTGATTGTTTACTCTGTACAGTGGCAGGAGTAATCTGCTATAGTGGCTATTGCTTTAAGGCAGCTTGGGAGGCCAACCGGAAAGAAGAAACCGCTTAAGAGATTAGTATATAGAAGGAACAATGACCCGACAAAAAAGGGCCGGGACTTGACCCGACAGACTGAATAAGTGTAAAGAAGGACATCCGGCTCATGACTTCAATTAACACTAAGTCGGAACTCTTGGTATAAAATACATCAGGAAAAATACCTAAAATGGCAAACTATTCTTGTAATGGTCAATTTTATTGTTGTGTGTGTTTGTCAAGATAGAAATGTTTGAGCTTATTGTTTTTTTTTTTTTTATAATCAATTTACTACATACTATAAAGTTCATTATAAAGATAAAAAATCAAAATAAAAAAAATCAAAATCAGCATTTGGAAAAATAGCGGGCTCTAAAATAATTACCATTAACGGACTTGAATCGATAACGTATTTTACATATTTCTTTAAAATAAGGCCCTTTTTTTGACTAGTAAATTGATTGGGCAATTTGAGTTTTTGATTGAAATTCTTTAAAGAGCCAAAAATGCCGTTCACTGAAGAGATTAATTTCCTGAAAAGGAAATATATAAATTTATACATTGCATTTAAAGACTGATATAGGAATTGAATCAAGTGCTACAAAAAAACTAGTATGAAAAAGGTAAAGTGCTATCTGAGAAAAAAATAACTATAACTTGAAATGTACCAAAATCGAGGGTAAAATAAACTGCACCCTAAAAAGGGAAAAACTCCATTTATTGATTGACAAAATGTTGATTGGAAGAAAAAAAAAGAAAACTTCTGATTGACAAAAGTAGATACTCCTGGAAAAGCTAAACACTAAATTGAAAAAGAAAATATAAACAAATTATCTGTCATTCTAAAAACAATATAACGAGAAAAGAAAGAAAATCTGAAAAAGAAAAGAGCGTTTTCTCTTTCTCTTTTTTTATTATGGTAAAGACAATGATATAAAATATAAAATAGTAGCCATTTCCGTTATAAATATAAAATCTCTATATTTTTCTCCCATTTTATTTCTTTTTAGAATATAAATACATATTTTTTTTTATTTTTTATTTTTTTTTTTTTTCAATCAAGCAGCTTTTTCTCGGATTACAAGAAGTTATCTATTTATCCTCAGAGCTACATCAGTTCTACTCCGGCATCACTAATTAATATATATGGACCTGTTCATCCCCCAAAGATACACAAAAATTAATACACAATGAAAACGACTACATCGCCATATAAGATTCAAAAGTATAGTCATACAGTAAACACCCAACCCTCATACAAGTCTTTTAACATGCTTCCTCCAATCAACATAAATTCTTTAAAGGAAATTGAATTGGAGGAAATATTTAAAAACGCCCAGCTGAGGCACGACATTGTATTTGACAACCAAATCCAGTTTCGACCAAACCTGGATGGAGAGCGCGGTATCAGAAAGAAGCAAGAGAGTCAGATTTACTGGAGCAGGATCCAGGAAGTTATTGACGCGGGTGATTCTAAACATGTTCTCATCCACAACTTGTTTAAATGCCTATTTGAGATTCTCGAGAGTCTTATCCCAGAACGCGATAACGAAGAGCTTACTTATGGAATGAAGATTGATTTGGACATCTTTGAGATTGAAATGTTTGATTTCAGAGAGTTCAGTAAGAAGTTGAGCATTATCATTAAGAAGCACTGCGCGCCGATGAGAGATAAGATGGTTGATGAAATGGAGAATGCTTTTCAACAGGGCAAGCCTGTTGAAGGCTTTAAGCTCTTATTCGGCTTGCTTGAAATCATGAAGTTGGATGTTGCCAATCATCAAATCAGAATTTTGCGCCCTATACTCGTTGAGAACTCGATTGATTTTGAACGAAAGTATTTCCGTAAACTTAATCTCAACTCTTCTAAGCGGTGGTTTAGAAGTAACCAGAATTCATTATCGTCAACAAATACCGATAGTGAGTCTAAGCTTAGAAGCGACAACCAGTATGTGCTGTGCCATTCAATAATTTCTCTGTTGTCCTGCTGCAAACCTAGCTCGATTCCAGTGACATTCAACTTTGACTTTAACAGGTTGATTGAATTCAAGGCCAAACTCCGTGAGTTGGTTTGTCTGAATCTCTGTCAAGTTTTGCTTCAACAAAAACGAAGTAAGGCTTTGAACAAATGGAATGAGGAAATTAAAAACAACATTATTTCTTTGATTTCCGATGATCACCACAATAAAAAATGGACCAAGAACATTGGTCTTCTTTCATTGGAGCTCGCGAGGCATATTGACGAACCAAGCCTGCCGTCACAAACCACTATCACGTTTGTTACCAGCTGGTTGCTCAATAACCTCAATCCTCACTCACCCCTTTATACTGTATTTGAGAAGCGCATTTCAACTAAGCTCACGGCGACCTTGCATGAGAAGCTGAGCCTTGCACTCAAGTCTTCGGGTTCAGGTGTGGGTGTTTCTTCGGGCAAACCATCTACCAACTCTTCAGATTTGGACGAGTTTGCTGAAAAAATTCTTGTTTTGACAAAATTCCACTGGAATGTGTTTGGACCATTTTACTCATCAACATCTGTGAGTCCATCTGGTTCCAGGGAATCTAAGACACAAATTTTACAGCAAACCACATCATCATCACCCAGCATTAATAGCCCAGAAACAACTACAACTACCAGCACTGCTACTCAGGCTCCAACTGATTCAGAATCCACTAATTCCTCACCTAAGAACAAAATTGCCATAGTCAATATTGATGAGGTTCAGTCTAACCAATGCCATCATCAAATGCTGTGATTTCCAATCATAATCCCTACTCACCCTTGCACATGAAGTTGTTATCTCCGCCATTTTATTTTTTCATTTCATCCTTTTATCATACTTGGATATAGATTTCTTGCCTGCTTCATTATTTCCCACCTCACATAGACACGACTTTTAGTTTCCAGCTTTATTCTTTGGCTGAGCACATTATAATAGTGCCAGCGCTTAAATATAACTTTGCATCATGTATCATTAATAAATCAATTCAACAAAATCTCCGAGAAGAAAAACCAAGCAAAAAAAGTAGAAACATAGAAGTGGGATATAGTAGAACTTTAATTTGCTTTCTACATAGTAGAGATTTGACTACGACTATAAATCGGAGACAGAGATAGTCACGATATTAGTGTAAGAAACGAATAGAGTAGAATATGCGAGGGTTTCTATGTGATTTCAACAATAACGCACTGTCAAGTGATGGTTATTAGACATTTATTTATTTATTTATTTATTGTCATTAAATACTAATATATATATATATCTGATTTTTATTATAGTAGTGCACCATTTAATGAATACCATTATACTTGACAAAGTCAAGTGTTCTTAGTGGTATTGCATTATCGTACACAATTAGATACATGAATACATACAAGGTATTGGTACATATATATATATTTATATATATATATATACTTACTATGTAGTATATATCACAGAAGGTTAAGTTCAAAATAAAGTAAGTTGTCAGTTCTTGTGCAACCACATTTAATATCAACACTATATACTATATACTAAGAAGTCAAGAAAATTTAAATCAGAATCAAAGATTCATTTTAATTATTCAAATTAAAGAAGGTTATTATTATTATCAACTATTATCGTCGTTATCATCATCACCATTATTATTATTATTATTATTATTATTATTATTATTATTATATTTATTATAATTATAATCATCAAAATGAGTTTGTTCAATATTGTATATTACATAATCTTATTCGCTATATTACTTTTCTTTCTAAACTAGATGTATTTTTTTTTTTTTTTTTTTTTCTTTCATATTTTCATTTTAATCAAGATGAGAAATAAAAATAAAAATAAAAATAAAAATATACTATATAGTCATATCAGTGCACAAGAAATCTAACCTTTCTGATAATATAAATTCAGTAATGAACTTTCAGATATATATTTAAGAAACAAAAGTTGAAACAAGAAACAAAGATACATACAGATGTATACGCAGGGATTTTTTTAGTAAAAACAAGCAAAAAAAAAAAAAAAAACCACTCCAGGAGTTTTTTTTTTTTTTTTTCTTTCTTGTAGTTAATTTTTTAAATGGAATAATAATGTATAAACTTAAAACATTAGAGTTGAAAGGTAAATAAAGTATAAAGCTAACGATTATAAAATGAAGTTTAGATAAAAAGGAGTGGTGTGGATATATGCTATGTAAAACTGAAAAGTGGAAAGATTGGGTGGAGTTGGTAGGCTCGAGATTGACCATTTATGGGGAAAAAAGAGTTGGAATACATCAACAGGACAAGGAAAATTAGAATGTGTAATTAAAACTTGATAGCACCAGCATCGGTTGCAACCAATGACGACACTTTAGACTGGCCTATTATGAATATTAGGCATGCTTCCAAAGCGGTGAGCCCAATCGATCACTAGTTCAACATTTAAACTGCCCAAGCTTTATCTGTCATCGCTATGACCTCAGAAACACGTATAGTTTTCCCAGACTCGATAAATAGCTTTTCGCCTAACGGCATGTCACTGCCACACCTGATTTTTCATTTTCATCTCCAAGAACCCCTTCTACTTCCATTACGGGGCCAGATCCGTTTCCAGCTCCAGCTGCCATGTCCACAAACGAGTCTGCTGCAAACCAGAAGTGGCCAACAAAAGCACCAGCTAGAATACACACTATGACATACCCATTAAACGACATTGCCATAAGCATGATTAAATACGCGCCAGCAAACTGCGCCAGGTAGAGTGCAGCACGTATGCTCTGCTCGACGGTGGACGGCACATATCCTGTTGGTGTAGCAATCCCTGGGTGTACAAACAAGCTCATCAGCGCAGTAGGAGTCAGCGGTGAGTTGTTACTAGAGGCCATGGCGGACCATGGCGGTACAGAACCGGCCGAGTTGGGGGACTCGAATGCTGGCGATGCTCTCATGAGCACTCGGTACTTGCGAACAATGTACCGATCAAACTCACGCTGGATCCGACGTACGAGCTCAAGTCCCACGGCTACAAAAAATATCCCGATGCACGAACCAGTAAATCCGCCGTTCGAGGTGATATGCCATGACTTTGAAAGAAGACAAGTATTAATTGTATTCCAGTTCCATAACATTTCGGACATCTGGCATGAAGTTGAGGTTGTAGTTGTGTCGGCCATCGACATGGAGCTACTACTAGACATGTCCATATTTAATGTATTTTATGAGTTTATGCAAATGCGGTGGTAATGCGAATGTTGGGTGAAGTGCACAGAAATGGTTGGTATGCTGAAGTGTAGCTGCCACGATGCGTAGGTGAGTGTGTATATGGATATATATATATATATATATGTATACTCTAAGAGTGGCAGTAGACAGATAATGCTAGAATTAGAGCTAGAGTATTGAAAAAAGAAGATGCGAAAAATTCATGATGAACAAAGCTGATGGGGGGGATTTTGGATGGGTATATGTAATAGTTGAATCGCGAGCAAAATAGTATCTGAGCGAGCAAAATATTATGTCATATCGCGGGTCCTCCTAGACCTTCCGTTCTTAACGGGATTTGTTTAACGACTTTTTTCTCTGTCTGTCAATATTATTCCGATAAACAACAAATAAAGCTTATGATATAAAAATACTTAGTTTCAAGTATTTTGATTCAAGTTCTAAGTTTCAATTCTCAAGATTTGCTTTTGTAAAATATTTGAAACACCAATCTATATAAAATATATATAAACTGCAGGATTTTAGCATCAGTATTGGAGTTGATGATTTAATAGAATAAAATAAAAAAAAAAAAAAAAAAAAAAGAGAAACAACAACTTCTGATGTTCCTGAAAGTCATTGTCAGTGCAAGATTAAAAGGACATTAGACTGAGAGTCTATAAACCTTCCTGTGTCTTAGGCCAAAGTGTAGTTTTTAGGTATAAATATATATTTAAGGGGGTTTCATAAACATAGTTATATTATGATTTAGATCCTGATCGTATGGGACATACATATTCTTACCGAGAAGGAATATAATTTTTTTACAAATGAGAAAGGAATGTACACGATTTCAACATAGTACAAATATAAGGATCAAATATCAATATATATATATATACATGTATACGCATTAGGGCCAGTACTTCATATAAAGCCTTTGAGGAACCCCAGGTACCCAAGCTCACACCTAGTCTACATTACGCTAGCTTATAAACATCACCAGTTTACAGTTGGGCGGACGATTTAATTAATTTCCCACGATATCAGAATCTTCACGTGCAAAGACGGCGGCGATAGTCGTGAAGTTGCGATTGTTTGGAAGCAGCGTACCAAAGGTCAGGGTAATTTTATTATTGGTAGGATTTCTTGTAATGTTTATTACATTAGATTACATCAATGGCAATACTAATAGAACTTTAATATCATATATACCAACCTCAGCATTAAAGTAATCACAATGATGATCAACAAGATAATCGTCGTGACAGCTATGATGGACAGTGACAATGGTTCAAGAAAAAACATCGGCTGTTTAAAGATCACGAGTGCTCCTAGCTACCTACCGGCCATTTTGCCCTTGGGAGCGCGAGAATCGATTAGGCTTCCGTATCTGCTCTACTACCTACTTTGGAGCAAAAGAGTCGCCTAGATAGCTGGGTTCTGGCGGTGGTGGTGGTAGTGTTGGTGTGTATTTCGCCCTCATGACCAGGTCAGGTCTGCCTCTCTGCACGCAAGAATTCCCTCTGCAAGTACATACCAAGCACTAAAGATTCTGGAATAGGCACACGCAACTGTAGTGCTATTCTAGTATCGCCGCAAGCATCGTGACAATAGAGCAAACGAGTTGGTTTCAATGATTTTTAAGTGAAAAGAAACCAACTTGTATTTGATTATTTTAATTTTTATTTTTATTTTTATTTTGATTCTTATTATTACTACTATTATTATTTGGAAACTATATTACAAAAAAGAAGGCAGATAGAAAACCCAGGCGGAACATTGTGAACTCAGGCCATGAAGGCAGAATAAGCCCGCCCGCTTTTCTTTAAGGCCAAAATATTAAGACCCTTTTGTCGGGTTTAATTTACAAGCTAACATCAAAACACACTGCTGTAAGTGTCAAAACTAACCGTAATGGTATTTAGTGCTACTACTGACACTGCAATTGGAGATGTTATAGATATCAACAACATAGTGGATACTATATAGATGCTTTAGATGTTGTAGCTACTTTAACCGATGCTGGAAATCTACTACTACCACTACTGGTGCTAACTCTATATTATTACTACTATTGTCGATACTACTGCTGAGAATACCACTACCAAATGCGCACATAACTAAACCACAAGAAATGGGCCCACGATCTGTTCAACCTCACGATGACTATTTGAAGTGATCCTAGATGGAATTCCAGGCGGACTTGAGCCGACCAAGTTTTCTTTGAAAATTTGAAGAGAGAGCATACACACAGGCGACCAAAGCCTTCGTAGTTTACTTACTATGGATAACAAACTAGCTTTATATGATCAGCTGATCCACATTCCTGAGTTCTACACTCGAGTTCTTCAATCCATTCAGCAGTAGCCGCAGTAGCTGTAGTAGTAGCTGTGGATTGCTGGTAATCAATCCATTCGAGTAAGCATTGTTATCCATCTGCACATCACCCATCACTTGTCTGGTAGGCTGAGGGATTGATATACTGGAGTTCTGGCTCGTTGAATTTCTGATTGGTTGCTTATTCATCTCCATTTTTTTTTTTTTTCTATCTTTCAAACCGATTGCAAAAAAAACAACAACAATCCAGACATAGTGCCATAAAATGCAGGCAGGTACAGTTGCTCTTGTTCACCGACGGGTGCACCGTTTTGAGAAAGATAAACGGGGCATGGCTCGTGTGTCATGTCTGGACCCAACTTTTTTTTTTTTTTTTGCCTCTTAGCAAGCAAGCAGAGGTCGGGACCCTCGGCGCCGAGTACCGAAAATATCAATTAAAAGACCTATTTGTATATATATATATATATTCAAGCGGCGTCTAGCCACATGGAGCGGTAAGCGTGTGGGCCATTGAGACAACTGGCGACGGATTTTTATTTTTATTTACCAATAATACATTTATTTATTAATGGTTTATTATATATTATTATTATTATTATTATTATTATTATTATTATTATTATTATTATTATTATTATTTTCCGTTTCATGTATATAACCAAGTATATAAAAGATATCAATTTTATTACTGAAATTTTGAAACTAAACATTTACAAAAGATAGTTTACAAGTGTGAAAACATTTATAAATCGTTTTACACATCAACATTTTTATATATACAACTGCCTGTCTGCCTTAAAAAACTTTGTAGATCTTATAAATCCACAAAGTTTTTAATCATTCCAGGCAGCAGCAGCAGCAGCAGCTCATGCGATACAAATTTTTTTTCTTGAAAAATCAAAAAATCAAAATAACTTATCTATATAATCAGTTGGTCGAATCATGATCATTATCATCAAAGATATAAAAGCTAAATTGTATATATAAAAATATTATACTTTTTGTAAATGTATTTGTGGGGAGGCTATAGATGTCGCCACCGCTGCCACCACCATAACTACCATTACCATCACCATCATCATCATTACCACTACGACCGTTAAATTTGTTTTTTTTTTTTTTTTTTTTTTGATTTTGATTTTGATTTTTTTTTATCTCTTCGTTCCAGCTATCGCTGTAATCAAACCAGCCTGGTGTAACGGTTTTGTAATCAGATTGCGAAAGCAAAGATAATTAGCAGTCCAGATATGGTCATACATACAGCACACAAAAACAAAACAAAATTATGTATGTATGTATATTGATATAAATATATATGTATACATACATGTATATTTGAATAAAGACATGTATAAAAAAGTTTTGAAAAACAAAATATTTGAAAAAAAAAAATAAAAAAAAATAAAAAAACAAAAGCAAAAAAGATTTGAGTTGAGTTTACCTTAATTGGATTAGTCCTGTACACCCCTGAACAAGGGAACTCGATCGACTTTAAATATCCTAGACTAGTATTTTAGCGGTTTTTAGCAAACCAATAATAATAATAATAATAATAATAATAATAATAATAATAATAATAATAATAATAATAATAATAATAATAATAATAATAATAATAATAATAATAATTAAAAACCTGATCATATATTTCATGTGGGTAGATGTATCTGGATTGAGAATCATGAATGAAAATGGAGTTTTGCACTTTTGCGCATATGCGTAAATATATAGAGGTTGAAAGGTGGTACGAATGCCATCATGAGCTTATACGTGTATGTTTTTGGTGTTATGTAAATGTACACGAATGCGTCTGCTATATATAGAGTAGTGCTGGTCAAGATTATATCAAGTTGTAAATGATAATAATAATAATAATGATGGTGATGGTGATGGTGATGATGATGATGATAATTTAATTGATTGTGATTTTATATGAAAAGAATGATATCAATCAATCCAATGAATAATCAATTGATTTAACAAGTCAGAGCAAGATATCAAAAATAATCAATTAATCAAAAACAAAAACCAGCTATTCAATCAATTTTCATACCAAAGGAATTGTAGTGTAAAATCAAGGTTTTGATTTATAAATACATACTACTAGTCAAAATAAGAAGTATATCCGAATATTCTCCATCATGATCACAGCTTGACGTGGTGCTCTTGTCATGTCATGTCTTGTTCATGTATCTTAAATGCCACCACTAATTTCAAGAGTATTCCAGGTATATTTTGCAGTGGGTACACAATAAAAAAAAAAAAAACTTAAGAGCTTCTAAAGTTAAGCCTAATTCAGAGTCTTTTGGGGACCAATGTAAGTGGGTGGAAATCTCTGGGATCGCCCACCAACTCACAGCCTTCAGGGATGGGAATGTTTCACCTTTTATTTATTTATTTATTTATTTATTTATTTATTTATTTATTTATTTATTTATTTATTTATTTATTTATTTATTTATTTATTTATTTATTTATTTATTTATTTATTTATTTATTTATTTATTTATTTATTTATTTATTTATTTATTTATTTATTTATTTATTTATTTATTTATTTATTTATTTATTTATTTATTTATTTATTTATTTATTTATTTATTTATTTATTTATTTATTTATTTATTTATTTATTTATTTATTTATTTATTTATTTATTTATTTATTTATTTATTTATTTATTTATTTATTTATTTATTTATTTATTTATTATTTTATTTCTTGCCTACATTTTTATTCAGTTTAATTTAATGTAATTTAGTATAATTTAACAAGTTTAATTATTATTATTAGTTTCCCTATAATATACATGACAAGATGTCTGCAATGTATATCCATTTTATAAATGATCTTATAGTATTATAACAAAATCATCCAATTGTCTCCATCAATATTTAACATGAAAGAAAAAGAAAAATAAATACATATTATATATATATATATATATATATATTAATAATAAAAAGCCTCCATAACGGTTTCTTTTAAGTAAAAATCTTCATTATTCAAATACATGTATTATTGACAATTAGTTTCAAAACAATTGTTTGTTTACCAAAGCCAAAAAAAAAAAAAAAAAAGCGTGTCTTGAAGTATTCGTTATCCTTTCCATAGCATTGGAATATAACAATGAGAATAATAATGGAGCTCTTTAAAGGGATTGGATAGGAGCGAATTTAATCTATTGGACCCATTGATAATCAAAAGATTGCAAGTTTTGTCCGGTGGCCCACTGTTGAATCGAGATGAAACCAGGATTCTTTTGTTTCTCAATCCAAGCCTCATATCAAAATATACATTTCTCCACCATCTTATCCAGTTCATCTATAAAGTATCCGTATAAAAACATACGCTCTAATTGTATCAGCTGTGATTTGCAACAAGAACACAAAGGCAACAACGTAAAATCCATATTGAATGATGTTCTAATTAGCAGCAAAATGCTGTAAATACCAAGTTTACACTGGTTCCATTCAAACCATACCAGAGTTTGTTAATGCTTGATAAAATAAAATAATTTACTACAGTATGGAGTTGGTGAAGACGACAACGACAACGACGACGGCGGCGGCGGCGGCGGGACTTACGCAGGTGATTATAAGCTCCGTATATTACAAGGTTTGGTCACTTTTACGGGTCGGTATCAACGGTTCTGTTGTTTACTGGGACTTTGTCTTGGACTCATGTGCAGTGAGCTTAACCTTAGTATGGAGAGACCTTTGAACTTTGCATTACATACTAATTACTGTCGCTAATAATTCTGTTTTGCACGCTTTGTGTGGTCTCTATGTGCATACACGCTTGTTTGAGTAGTTGGCAAGCTGAGTTTTATTATTGATCTTCCAATCGTAATCATCAAGAATGGTTAATTGAATATTGGTTTCCATTACAGTTTAGTATACGATTACAGTTTGTTCCTGGATATAAACTGTCAAAAGCTAGTTTTTATTTTATTTTATTTTATAATTGCTTAAATTATTTGTTCAATGTTATACTTTTTTTTTTTCTCTCAAAAACTCATTTTCCTTCTTCTTTTGTAAAGTCTATACAGTTTTATGGATTGGATTGTTTTTTTTTTCGGAATCACATAGCCTATCCAAAAACAAAATATTAATCAAAGGTATTTGGCATGGAAGCCCAACTATTGAAGGTTTTTCATTGATGTTTTTTTTTTTTTTTTTTTTTTTTTTTTCAAATTGAAATCAGAATTAAAATAAATAAATACCTCTAGCTGGAAAACACACCTAAAGAAGCCATCAACAATAGCTGTTTTTGTTTTTCTCTTTGATATGTGGGTCCCAACAACAGTGAAGGATAGAAGTTCTAACATATATAGTAGTATTATTAGATTGACAAAAAAAAATATACACGAGATGAACTCAAACAGATTAGTACCAGAATTTGGAGTTTGTCTCGAGTTTGATTCTGTACCAGTATATATATATATATATATAAAGATTAGTGTACTTGGTACTGGCATTCCTGGCGCAGCTGTACGAATTGGAGTTAGTTTATGGCCTAAAAGACACTTGAGAGCTTATATACGTTGGCTCAAGTAAAACTATTCTAATGGGCTAAACAGATTATTACTGTAGTAAAAAAAACAACAACAACAGACTGCGCTGTACATTCAAACTAGCGTGTGATAAACCATCACACCTATACCACCACCTACTCATGACATAAAACAAGCATCCTTAGATGCCTTGTTAGTATGACCGCTTAACTTTCAATAAAAACACACCAGATGCAAATATTGAAGCAGTCCAAACTGTGAATAGTATGGCTAACAAAGTCAAAACAGGAACAATGAGGATTGAGTAGCTGAAAAACTACTCAATTTGAAATAAAAGTTGTTATCACCGTTCAATAAAAGATTGAAAAATAATAACAATAACAATAATAATAATAATAATAACAGAAAAAAAACACACACACCTTACTAGATCTGATCAGTTTTCAAAAAGTTTGGGTTTCGGGGAGAAGTATCTTGTGTAGTTGATTTTAAGTTAGAATTCAAGACTGGCAGCAGCCAACGCACATACCTTAAATAATAGACACATTTGAATCCAGGAGAAGGAGCTGTTGCTGGAGAAGAAGGAACAAAACTATATTAAAATAATAAATAAGTAGAGAAGAAGATGGGAACCCAAGAAACCGACTCATTATGGAAATATACTTGTAACCTAGTTGATCAATCAAACAGATCATGAATGAAAATCATCGTGAGAAAAACTCGTTATGGTAGGCTTATAATTACTTGCTCAGTTGCTAATAGTAAGATCAACATCTACTCGAAATATACCAGTAACAAGTAAATGTAGGACGATCTGTATAGCCCGGACATCATGTTTTCATACCGATTCACAAGGGTTTTTTTTATTTTTTATTTATATACTTCTTTCTCTTTCCAGATTTTGATTATTGCCCTTCTTAATTGTGTTTATTAATTTTAGTACTCTCTTCAAGGGGGATTTCAAAGGCCTTTGTTATTCTCTGCTGGTGATGTCACGACAGTCAGGAAACGGTTTAGCATTCTTTGTATGGCAGCTGCACTGATAAATAGCTTAAATCAATCACATACATGGAACTGCTATCCATACCTTTCGGGAAAAGAGAACATATTCTATATACTTTTCAAACACTATATATATCAATATATAAAGGGTATTTATCGGTGAAAAACAAGTTGTCTCGGTAGGTTAATACTTTTCAAACCGTAGATTTCTAGACAGATTAAAAAAGAGATGTACACAAGGTAAAGATTTAGTAAACTATTTAGAAAGGCCTTGATTTTTTTTTCAACAAGAAATAAAATAAAATAAAATAAAATAAAATAAAAGACACAGCAACTCCAGATTTAAACATGACAAGCTGTGGAGGGGGCAAGTTGTAGCATTCCGTGATTTGGATTCGAATCTGAAGGAATTCGGTTCGCAGTGAATATTGAATTTACTATTATTTTCAGTAATTTAAATCAAAATTTAGACTCTTCCTCCCTCCACCCCTTCTCTAAGCTTCTTTCACCATGTGAACTGGAGTTTAAAAAGATTCCTGAGTCAAATGAAATTCTATCTTATTCATTTGCACATGGGCCTAATTGAGCCGCTATGTTAAACCTACAACTTTTTTTTTTTTTTTTTTTTTTTTTTTTTTTTCATTCCACTCATATTCTGTCCGAAACAAATCCTTTGCGTTATGTGGTGATAGTAGATAACAAAGATCTTAGGTTCAAAAGCAAGAAGGCGCGGTATAGTGTAGGCTGTTGAAACAAAGGCCTTTTCCTATTAACGAGATACAATCATATCAAAAGTGTAAAAACACTTTTCTTCCAGCAAAGAAGTGTTACTTATAGTAGTATATACAACAACAACAACATCGCGAAATATTATATACATGTGTTAAAAATTAAATACAATCGATACTTTTAGGTAAAACTTGTACCTGTGATTGGAATCTACAAAGTTATCTGAGTTCAACTATGAGTTGCCAAGTTTCGATATCCCCAAACTGGTATTTATCCGACATTTTTATGGAGGCTTGAGATTAAACTCGAAGACTAGAAAACTTTATATTTTTTTTTAAATATATATATATATATATATATTATAAAGTATTTAAATAAATAAAAAGATATTCTGTTAATTCATGGAACTCTAGAATCATGATGAAAGTGCATTCCTTGTATTTGTATTAATCTATATATGAAGACGAGTAGTTATGAGTAGTTTTTTTTTTAAATAAGAGTAATATTTGATCAATCTCTTTAATTATTATTGATGTTAATAGATAGTTTCATGTATAAATATCACTGTTACTACTAACTTTACACTCATTCATAATCCAAGTTATATATATATATATATATATATATATATATTCTTTTCCGAAATGAGTAGTAGGGTTTGAGATGTATTATGATACATTTTTTAAAGTTTTTTTTTTTTTACTAAAGTAAGATTAAAATGACGAAAAAACAACAACAGCAAATAGATATTAAAAGTTAATATATTGTATAAATTCCAGTCATGAAAGGATGGTTATCATAAGTAGTAGTTTTTATTCCTCCCCTTCAATTTTTGATCATTCTGAAAATGTTTTTATTAGATTTTTTTTTTTTTATCAACAAGCGGCAAAGACATGGATTTGAGTTGTTTAGAATGCCCAAGAGAACAATCAGTACAGACCCACTTTTATAAAGTGCAATGATTCTTTTTTCTTCTTCTTTCATAAGCTAAGCTCAAGCTCAAATGCATTCTCAATCTACTAAAACTTTGTTCAGAATTTCGACTTTTTATATTCAATTTTTTTTTTCCGGATATATGTGATATACATTTCAAAATTGTGATGATTACTTGGTTACTTCCGTTAAAAATTATTATTCAACTGACTACTAGTATACAGTTTTGCCCAAAACAGGACAGTCATCTTAATAAAGTATAAGACTTGCCGAGTGCCAACCCAGCAGCTACTTTTTTTTTTTAATTCTGAATGGATATGCAACCACTATAATAATGTTAAAAAAAAGTTAACACTTAGCAAACTATACAGGATTTGGCGCTGGTTTGAAATCTGTGATAAAACCAGTTATCTGTAAAATAAATGAATAAATAAACTATTAAATCTGATTTTTGTTTAAACTTTGATTCATAGTCATTAGTATCATTTTCAATAGACGTAGTTGTATTCCCGACATTCACCTAACTAAAATCTATACAGTTTCTATGGTGTTTATATTCTATATTGTAATATTAGTTTAAAAATTGCATTATTTAAATCTATTGATACACAGTTTCGTGATTTCATTGCGCTAATAAGTTTTCTTCTTTATTTTTATTTTATTTTTGTACTGGTTTCATTCTCTTTGCATTTAATTGTCTTGTAGCAAAAGTTTGCATATCATAGACATTATATGAAAGTAGGTTTTTGTATCGCCAGCTGATTTTTTTTTTTTTTTTTTTCCATGTTTGTTATAACTATAAATATTCAAAACCTGTTCACCAATGTGAGTAGTCTTTTCTTGAGCATACTTCATTTAGAGAATAAAAATACGCTAATACGACCAATCTCATTAAAAAAACAACAACATGGAAAAGTATCTACTTCAATCTTGTTTCTGTGGACTTTGCTATATTTCTTTTAACAAAACTGTATTATGAATTTGACATTTTATATAAACACTCCCGCCTAGAATAATAATAAAAAGAACAGTAATATGCTTTTGAACAATCTCACTAAATATATAAACATATCAACTAATCAAATATTCAGGTTGAGCTGCTTGAAACCTACCCAAGCATTTTATTACAAGCAAAGTTGAACCAGACAAGAAAAATAAATAATAATAATAATAATAATAACAAAAACTGAATAAATGGGTTTCTTTTCTTAAAAACAAGACCGGCTGTGTATTTCCAACAAGTTAAAGACTCTAATTTTGGTTTGCTCTAATGTTTTTTTTTTTTTTTTTTTTTTTTTCATTCTCTTCTATCCTTGGTAGCCACCTCTATATATTAGACATGATATGATATGTCCTAGCGCCAAAGGTTGTCCACTCCACTAAACTTTGTAGATTTCTTATAACTTCCTCATAAGTATATCCACTTATAAGTAGTCATGTAGAAAATGGTGGCTCTTAAAATTTCAATCCGTTTCTATAGTCATGAAAACCAGTTCAAGAATATATATATATATATATATTTATACATGTAATTACTCAAAACAGATCAAAAATCAAAAGTTAAAAAAAAAACTGCTAAAAACACCCAATAAAAATCTTATTTCCTCTTGTAGAGGACAGAGTTTCAATTGTCAAAATTACTTGATTTGAAAATACACATTTATTATTTAGTTTGATTGTTATTTTTTATAGAGATTACCACAATAGGAATTATGTTAAAAGCAGTAAAACGGCTTCTTCTTCTTCTTCTCTGATGCTAATATTATTATTATTATTATTATTTTCAATCCTTTATCTTTTCTCTTGGATCCAGCATTAACATTGAACACTACTTTCTACTCTTGTGAACAAACAATCTAGCAAAAAAAAAAAAAAAATATCTCGCTTATAAAAGATGTAAAGCCTGAAAAGGATTAAAATTCGTTAAATCTCCGAATTTTATCAAAGTCTGGATCGTGTATAAATAAGGTAATGGGTTAGCCTTTGTACTACTTTATTATATGAATATATTGCTACATTAGCTGCCTATTGTTATCATCACTTTCGATCAAGCATGGTTTAAATCCATACAGCCCTTGTTAATTATAATACTTGTAGTAGTAAAGACGACCAAAGATATATCAATACAAGCAAATTTATCAATTTTTTCGAATGCTCACAGAATATCACGAGCAAAAGCTTAATGCGTATACAGACAAAAAAAATATTTTACATGTAACTGACATTCATTTTTTTTTTTCCCTGACAACAAGTACACTTGCATCATTTGATGATTATATTCAAAATAAACTTCATATACCTTAAATAAAAGAAGATATATTTATTAAGAACAACAACAATACAAAACATTAAATCACGTCTCTGCCTGCCTGCCTGCCTTAGATTCAAGTTTTCCCTTTATATACAATTTTTTTTTCCCTCTCTCTTTCTCTTATACCAACTTGCCTGGTTATTTTATTTTTTTCATCATCATTTAATCGTTTATTATATTATTGTTGTACCCGTATTTTCATAACTCCAAAAACATGGATATCTTTTAAGGCTCGTCTTTTTCTTTTTCTTCTTCTGCTTTACTTTTAAGAAAAAAAACGTATAAATTATTTTAACTCCAAAATTAAAAAAAAAAAAAAAATGTAATTATAATGCACCGGTGATTTACCGGTTTTCGGGTAGCAGGCGGCACCTGAAAACGGTCTTTCTGCCGGTTCCCGGAAACCCGCCATGAAGCAGTAATTTTACAATATGCCTACAGACAATTGAGGCGGATAGAAATAAAGGAGATTTGAAGATAAATAAAAAAAAATACATCAACAACAGTACAAAAAATTATAGTTAGCATTATAGTGGAAGTTATCAGGTAGTTGATAAATGAATTAAAAAAAATTAATGAATCCAAGATAAAAAATAAAAAATTAAAGTATTTAGTTTTACTCAAATGATTATTCTGTTGGAAAATAAAAGTATAGATACGACAAAACAAGCATACAAGTAAATAAATACACGAAACGGATCTTTAACGGTCAACGGCTGAGGCGTTTGATAAACGGTTTATTTTTCCTTTACAAAAATATTATCTTAGTTATTATGTGCCTTTTAAGTTTTTAAAAATTTTGATTATTAAAATAATACAATAACAAAAAAAAAAAAAACTATATATATTTATATAATTTTTTTTAATTCTGGTGAATAAAAGCAACAATATGAGGGCAGTGCAAATGGGATTCAGTAGTTTAATGATGAACATTTATATACAAGTATACATGTGAGCTCTTATTTTATATATATTTTACTTTTCAAAAATGGTTTGTAACTATTTTAAAACAGTTTCAACATCGTTGCATACCGAAATTAGAAAAAAAAAAAAAAAACGGATACATATATTTTTATATATATATATATTAATATAAATTATGGTTTTGTATTATATTGCCAATTTGTTTGAAATATTTTTTTAAAAAAATAATGAAAAAATAAATAAATACATGAATAGATAAGAACATATGATGAATTAGCTGAGTCATGTTAGCTGATTGGTTAATTTATAATAGCCAATGAAATTTTTCTTTTAGTCTATTTAAAATAGTCAACTCTTTATATCATTGATTTACCAGGAAAAAAAATACTTAAAGAAATGTGTATTCATCAATATGACATAATTTTTTTTTTAGTTGAAAATGAAACTGCATTGATAGTACGTACTTGCTTAAAAAATTGATTTCTAGGTCTTGTAAAAGTTTGCAGTTTCATATTTATTACAAGTATTATAATATTTATATTGTAATCCCTTTCAAGAATCATCATATTTAATCTACATTAGTTTTAATATGAAAACCTTTTTTTTTTGGATTGATCACTTGAAAAAAAAAAAATCACTATTGCATGAACAACCATTACAATAACTAACAACACTAATGATTATTCGTTACTTTAATATTTCTAAATTAATAGCATAAATGTTTAAAAAAATATCAGGTTATTATTTTTTTTCTTTGGTTTTAAATTTCGTTTAGTTGAATTGGTTGAAAAAAAAAAAAAAAAAAAAAAAAAAAAAAATAAAAAAAAAAAAAAAAAACTAAATCATTGATAAAGAGTTCGTCGTCGATTTGAATCAAAAAGTACGAGATAAAATATTTGATTCAATCGTCGTATAAAATACCTTTTAGCTAGAATTGAACGATATGATATTTCAGCCCTTGTCACCAAGTGTATTTCACGAATGTAAGTGATACACTACAAATGTTAAACCTCTTGAACGACTCGGAAAAAAAATAAAATAAAAAAATGCAAGGGTTCTAATAATCATGCTCTACGCATAATGATAAATAGAAAAAAAAAACTAAGAACAAACATTAAATTAATCGTATTTATGTACCTGAATAGGAGGTTTTTTTTCTTTCCATCTGAATTTACTTCTTTATAACAAATAAAGTTCAAACAAGTAAAAAAAAATACTACAAACAAAAATTTGAATATTGATAAGTTGACTTGATTTTATATAACTAAAACGATTTTAAATACTTTTTTTTTTGTTATTGTTTCAGATGAAAATCGAGAAATCAAAAACAAGCAATTGATTAAAGATCATTAAGGTACCATTTAGACTCTTTAATCCGAAAATTTTTACTTTTCATAACAGATACAACAAACCCAGGAATGGGAATTCCATACATACACTGACCAACACCATCCTTTTTAGATATAGGAACATAGTAAGTATCATTTTTGCTGGGTTTATATTTGCGTAGTGAACATTTATGATTTCCACAAATATCATGAAGTAATGTAGCTTTGAGAGTAACTTTTTGAGCCTCGCAAATGTCTGATATATTTTGATTTCCACCAGATACTAAATCTCCGTAAACATAAATATCAGAAAATGGGTTATTTTTGAGCAATCGGAGATAATCATCTGTAAGAACAAACCCTTCGTTGTCCATACATGTAAATGGTAGATACGAGGAATTAGGAATGTTACCTGTAGTGGGAATAAAGCAGTCAAAAGATTGTCGAGTTCCATTTTCAAAAACGACTACAGTTTTGTTACTATTGGCTTTACCGGATGTATTTAATGAAAATAAGCTGGTAAAGCTTTCATCCAAAATAGCACTGGTGTCTGAGGGTGTGGGTGGTGGAGTTAAACTCGGTATGACTTTTTTTTGTTCTGTAAAAGTGGCAATCGCTCTGCAATTGGTAATAATCTTGACATCAAGGTTAGATAGTTTTAGTAATGCAGTATTTGAAATTTTTGATGTTAGTTTCTTCAAAGCACTATC
The DNA here is from genome assembly GCA_022023575.1 of Geotrichum ghanense (nom. inval.). NCBI lineage: Eukaryota > Fungi > Ascomycota > Dipodascomycetes > Dipodascales > Dipodascaceae > Geotrichum > Geotrichum ghanense (nom. inval.). Next base: position 759,358 of record JAKKCX010000004.1, on the reverse strand, counting down.
TGTTGCTGAAAAAAGTGTAATATCTTTTTTATCTTTACGGTGTTTGTAACCCAGTTCACCAGCTAGCTCAACACCAGCACCACCAGCACCAACGATACATATCGATTTAGCAAGTTCTGATTCCTGATGCAACGACCTTAGTGCTTTTTTTGTCAGCTCTGTACTCCCGTTCAACTTGAATGCAGGCGAAGAAGACGAACACCCAGTCGCCAAAATCAATTTGTTGTAAAATAAATAGTTGCAAAAAAAATTATCTGTACAAACAGAATCATCAAACTCTGATAATTTTAAATAAGTGACAGTATTGGAATCACTTTCCAATTTCATAACTTTCCCTTGGATCACTTCTAATTCTATAGTCTGAAATTTGGTTGGTGTAGGAATAAATTTTCTCAGTGTTGATTCCAGATTAAAAAATATCTGATTAGAATTCTTGTCAAGAATTTCAGGTTCTGCAATAATTCTGACTGCTGCGACATTCCAATAACTTTCCTTGTTTGGTGAAATCACAATAATGTTCACTTTCGAATACTTTGTTTTAGGAATAATGTCTTTACAAAGTAGCTTGACACAGTGGATTGCAGCATATGATCCACCAGCAACAATAATAGTATATGGTTTTGTAAAATTCATTCTAATCACAGTTTGAATTATTATTATTATTATTATTATTATTATTATTACTATTTTTTTTTTTTTTTTTTTTGGTCTTCTCTAAAAATGCAGTCCTGATCACAAAGTAAATGACCTTTTTGCACTTTGAAATTCAAATGCCAGGATACTTTTATATAATATATATACATATTTATATATAAATAAATTCAAGGATAAATGACCTGAATCTGAGATAATTATGAATTATTAAATGATTTTTTAATCGGAGACTAATATTTGATTCCGATCATTGTTAATGCTTCTAGAAATCTTGATAATTCATCTTTAGCCAATTCTATAACTGAACTTTCAAAAGCATCAATTTTCACCTTGGCATTGATCTCATCCGCGACCTGATGAAACGCAGAACCAAACTCATTGAATTCCGTTAATCCACTGTCATCATTAAAACCCTCATCACCATCATCTTCATCTTTCCTAGTTTTACGTGGACCAATACCTACTACAAGATAGGTATTGGTAGGAGGGTACAACGATGCAACTACAAGTGGCAGAGACCTTGTCGAAACTTCTGCTGAAGCTTCCGCAATCCAAACAGCAAGCTGATTTAATGCCAATGGATTTGAAAAAATCTCTAGTTCGGGCCCTTCTTTTAGCACTGCCAGTCTGAATTTCCTCAAATCCTTGATCAACCGTCTCTCAAGTAATCCTTTAGCAGATACTACAATGCAACCTCTAAGTACTCTAGCCATTTGTATACCCTGAGCCATTTTGTGAATATCATCCAACGCGTCCCATGCAGACCAAAAGTTTTCTACCCAGAATCGCTCCCTAGACATTTCTATAGTTCCATCAAGAAAATCATTTCCATTCCTAAAATCATCCTCTTTAAATTTAATTTCTCGGCCTGATTTGCTAATAGCATTTACCTTGTAACCTGCCTGTAATAGTGTTGAAAGTGCATCAACACAATCACCAGCTGATACTGAGCCTTTATATCCAAATCTCCTTACAATACCCTGCCTAATGATGTCCTCCATTCCATAATGACCGGCTATACCCATCAGCTTTTCTGGTAGTGCTCTTTTGGTTGTCAAATTCATATGAGTCCAGCGTTCATGTGCATCCTGTAGTGAAATGCCCATTTTTGCAAGCATTTTATGCATTAGCCTTCTTCCATCCTCAGTATATAAACGAAGTTTGGCTGAGACGTATGATGAATGTGACATGGAGTCGTAAAGAGACCAATGGCGTAGTAGATAAAATGGATAGTCCGTTTCAATATATAGCGAAGAGTCTTCAGTCATAGTTGTAGCTTGACTGTTACTAGAAATGGATGGAATGTTTGCACTTGGGTTCAATCTTAAAACCTCGGTCTTTAATGCGGGAAACAAAAGTCTATATAGATGAGGATGCTGTGCATCCAATGAAGTAGTTCCGACAACAGTAAACCACAGATCGGTGATACTTGGAGTCGTCATATCAGAAACAAGAGAGTAAATCAGAGATGCGGCCGACGTTGCAATACTTGAACCAGTTGAATAGTATGATTCTAGTTCATTTCTATGACGATCTATTTCATCTTTGCGAGTTCTAATTTTCAGTCGTGGTTTTTTCTTTGTATATTCGTCTTCTATATCATCTTCGGCAGTCCGCTTTTCTCCACTGTGGACTGATTCATCATCATCTGCAACATCAATGTTTTCTTTATCTGCCTCATAGTCACTGTTGATCTCCTCAGCATCTGAGTTGATTTCGCTCTCATTATCACTGTTATCTTCTTCTTCCATTAGTCGTAGATAGTTCGTATATGAATATTGTAAATCCTTGAGTTCGGTGATATCTGCTCTGGCATCAAGAAAGCACATGACGTTTTTTGATCCAAATAAATTATCCAGATTCCAAGGCCTATGACCGTCAATAACATAAATTTTTTTATCGTTAGATTCTTCATCAATGCCTAAAAAATCCAGTAAATCAATAGTCGCCCCACAGCCAATGAATATCACATTTTTGACTTCACTATCCACATCTTCAGCCCATCTCCGTTGCATATCTCCAAACCCAATCACAGGCGCCGTTTTGTGTTGAATCATGTCCTTCTTAAGTAGTCCTGATATCATTTTCGCTGCACATAACGCGTCTATATCTAGACATGATACAAATATAACCAATTTGCATGTAGTGGCCATTGAGCTCTGTCTGATCTCCTGAAATATTTGAACAAAATCCTCCATCAACACATGCATCTTTGTATCGTTTCAATTTTACCGATCAGTGTAGAAAACTAGGGGATCAAAAGAAGAACCAACAGAAACTTCTTGATGCTAAATTTGTGAATCTGTAGAGTCTTCTAATCTTTATGGGCGTTCAAAGGATCCCTAAAAAAAGAGAAAGTGAGAAAAAAAACAATAGTTTGATTGTCTAGTTTAAATTGTGTGTATAAAACTAGAATTGGAATTATTCATAGAGGGTGAAAAAAAAAAAAAAAAAACGAAACTAAAATAAATTACGTGACGCGTTTATCATGTGATATACACACATGTCGCGCTTGAAATAAAACTCAAGGACTAAAACTTAAGACTATTAGTAAAAAGCTAAAAAAAAATAAATAGAAATTCGGTTTTGTGATCAAAGTATCTAATGTGAACAGTTTTTTTTTAAATAAAAAGATTGATCTTTGTACAATAAAGTATTATAATAATATATAGTATTTTATTATTTCAATATTGTTTAAGAAAACATTATTCCTTTAGATTTTTGTTTGTTTGTTTGTTTCCTGGTGTTCAAGATGCAAATTATGTAGATTAAAAATTTTGAAGATTTAAACACAAGTAATTATTTTTTTTTTCATTATTAGTTAACTGTTGAAGTTTAAGGCTGATTAGTTTTTTTCTATAAATTGTTAATTATAGTCTGTAAATATTTTTTTTTTTCTCCAAAAGGATCTTTTCTACAATTTGATGACTACTTCTATACGTAGGTGGCTGCGAATAATTAAATCTCGGCATGGCAATATTACTTTAATATTATAATAAACAAAAGGAAACACATTGAATTTTTGAAAAAAAAAAAAAAAACAACCAAAACCATAGCATTTTGATTGTTTCTAACTAATTAAAAAAACTATATCAAGAATGATAAGGAAAAACAACAAAGAGCTATATTAATGGAGGTCGGCGCAGCATTGTGGTGAACATGATTTCTATTTTCAGGTTCAACTCGATAGCTGATGAGACAAAAGATTATGCCTAGAAGAAAGCTAATAGAAAAAGCATAAACACCTTGTGTATCCTTTTCTATATTTATATCAATATATATTTAAAATAGGCAATTAAACATAAGAAAATTACAAAGTATTTTACCAAGATTATCACCAAATATAGTCTTATTTTGGAATTTTGTGATAAACTTGATATTGTTACCTTTATTACCACTCTAGATGTTCTCTAAGTTACCTCCCTATTTCATTAAAAGTTGAATAAACTTTTACACATCACTATTCTACGATCCGATCAAATGAACATCTAGCTTTTGTTTACTGAGAATGTGAGATAATATTTGAATAGTGTGCCTTCTCATTGTAAAAGTCATTTGAAAAGACCGAATACAACTTCGTTTAAACATATTTTTGGGTTTAAAGCATTTGTATCGGGACTGGAATGGCCCACAGATGGCGCATAAGAAGATTCCTCCCTTAAAGCACATCGTCTGCGCCGTCTACATGAACATTTGTAAATTAAGAATTATATATTTATAAATTTCTGTGTGATGATGATGTTTTTGTTGTTGATTGTGATTATAACATAGGAAAGCCTCTTAGGTGCATCTTTTGCTTGAGAATTGTAATTCCAATGATTGATATTTTATCTGATAATAATAGAATAGAGCTTGCCCATAATACTGAGACATCATTATGCTTCCCCCCTAAAATGATGGACTATTAAAATCATCAAGATTTTTTTTTTCTTCTTTTTTATCAAATAGTATTTTTTTTTTCTCCCACTCTAAGCCTTACAATATTTTCAACTCAGTTGTAAATGTCACCATAATAGATACTAATAATAACACACACTACAATACGTACTGCTAACCAAGCATTTCCATCTTTTAAAGAATAAAGAAGAATAAATTCTTTTCGTCACTCTACAGAATAAATGGTAACCAACTAACTATATAAAGTTTTGTCAGAAATAACTTTTAAATAGTTAACAACATTCTCTGCTATCTTTAACATATCCAAATTATGTCTAAAACGCAACACAGACTTAACTGTTTGACGTACATACAGATAAATGACAAGGCAGCCAAGAAGAAATCTAACATTTCATTATTATTATTATTATTATTATTATCATGTTCAGCTCAGGGATGTACTTGACTAAACAGCTGCTAGAAGACCCATAAAAATTATGAATATCGATAGACACGGGAAGATCTTCACATATACTCCTAACCATTCTAGCAACAGTGTAAAAACAATGTTTAAGTTTATTACTTTTATAATTACTATTTTTATGGTGATTTATATATTTTATCTTCTACAATAAAAATAAAAAGAGAGCGTTTGAGTCGATAAAAAAAGTTTTTTTTATTGATGTAAATACAGCTCGAGAAGTTTCGTTTTTACAGACAAGTTTTAGCAGCTATAATCTCGTTTGATGGAAATTATAACAAAAATATTATTCTCCAGAATTGAAGCCCATTTTACAAAATTAGAATATTCAATAGAATTGTAAATATTTATATATTTACATACTCAACTACCTGTTTCAATTATTCCGTCTTGTCCGGTGATTTACCTTAGATCTCCAACATGTGCTCAAAAGTAGATTTTGGTTCTTTATAACTTTTTTTATTACTTTTATTTATATTTTTATTTTTTTCTTGGACATTTTGTTGCTTGTTTAGGATAAACCTTACATCACGGTCAAACGCCTATTGGCCATTCTGGATGGACCAGATGCAATAATAGTCTTCTGTAACCTTCAAACTAAACCTTTAAGATACCGAATAGCCCAAAAAGTTCGAAAAAAGCCAAAAACATTGAAATAATAAAAAAAAAAAAAATTAAAAGTAGTAGTAAGGAAAAGGAAAAAAAACAACAACATATACATAAACGATTAATATTACAGTTGAAGCAAAGCATCAGCAGAAGATAAGAAGGTGCGTATATGCATAGTGATATTGCTGATTTTACCAAATTTACTGGTTGTGATGAAACAGTATCTTTTATACGAATCATATTGTACTTTTCTTCTCTTCTTTATGGTCCAGTATGGTATATGTGTAGGCAATCATAGTTGTGCATTTGTGTTTAAAGTGCGTTTTTCTTTATGGATTGAGTTAACTTGATTCAATAACCCGGAGAGTGGCATATATGTATATATATATCTCAATGGGTATCAGAGCACAAAGTTACGTTCGCCATAGTTCTACAGGTTACACACTATTTTCAGTGTAAGGTACAATTGGTAACGACTTTTGTAGGTTTAAACAAAGCAACACAGTGCACTTAAAATTATTGGAACAGTCTTAATATTTGTTTACGTGTGCCTGAATTGAACTTTAAAAATACATCCAGACAGACATGAACATCAAAGTATGTAGTCAAGCGAGATTGCCTGAACCTCGTGAACTTTGCTAGTTTAAGCAGACTGTGAAGGAGTTAATGTGACCTAGTATCATGATCCATCACATACATGTAAAAATGTATACTTTGGTGGTCATTCTCGTATACTTCAAAAGAATAAAAACGCGGCAAAAATATTAAGAAGGCAATGGCGTAGACGTTAGCCTTCTGTATTGTAAATCATTGAATTTGACGAATATAGAAATCAGCTTAGCTTCTGAACATTAGCTATGCCACCAACTGCCAACTGTTAGTGGTACGAAATATCAAATGACCATGAAGATACTACTAGGTGTGAGTGAGTGAGAGTATGTGTGTGTGTGACAATGGGGATACTAGATACGTATATTTTAAAAATTCAAAAAAGTCTCTCTTGAGCAGCCAGCCGTTAGTTTGAAACGTCATTCAAGCATCCCTTTAATGTAAGAAACATGATATTCTATTACAAACACGACTAGTCTCGGAAACGCAGAGCATATATATATATATATATATATATATATATATATACATGTACCCTAACAAAAAGAAACAGTGATAGGATGCCTAGTGGTGATGCGTCAAAAAGGGGTTTAGGGAAGAAAGATCTAGCAGGAATTTCAACCCAGATCAGATCGGTTCATGGAGATTGTTGGACAGGGAAATCAGGAAAGTAGCTCGTCAGTGTTTTCTCATCTCCGTGTGAGTTAAAATTGGATTCAAACTTTCCTTCAATGGGGGAGCTGAAGGTTTGCAAACCTTCTTCTGGTTATCGACGCTGTTTCACGAGTCATTCATGCGGAAATGGTGGCGCAAAGTTCGTTTCAAGGGGTGAACTCTTTGCGTGGATACACAATAAATATTCATGTATATGTAAATGTAAATATATATATATATATATATATATATTTTGAAAGGTTTTAGTTTATATTGACGTTAATTTTCTTTCGAAAACGTTAAAGCATACTAAACTCGTCTAGAAGTTTAGTTAAAAGTCGCTTGATGGCAATAAAGTTCGCCTTCAAGTGTTTAGTGGTATGAATTTGCGAGTGAATGAAAAAGGGTGTGTGTGTGTCTGTAAATATATATGTAAATATGGTCAGAATGTAGTCAAACAGTGCAACGTCTGTTGGTTTCAGCTTTCCATGCAGTAAGAGCACTCTCAACTGCATAATCAGATATACTAGTTTAGTAGGTATAAAGAAGACGACCGAATGTTGACTACCGATGCCCACGACCACAGCCAAAGCTACGGGCAGCTCTATGGGTGATAATTGAGTCTTTGGGAAAAGATAGGTCTGAGGTATCTGTCTTCATGAGTCCCACCTACATGAATTTCGTCTACATGTCTAAACACTTACACAAGTGTAAAATGGCTGCAGCTGTTGTTTGAACTAAACGGTGAATGATGATGGCTCAGACCACGATAGCTATTCAAGTTCTATATATATTCTTAAAGTGTAGCGTATACATACATCTTTATGAAAGAAAACCCTTTTCTAAATGCTTCTCCCACTGCTGCAGCGACCGGTGCATTTCATTGAGGATCTTGCGCTTCTTGCGTGTTTTTCAGCTGCGGGCATGAATTTCAGAATTCATTTTGCTAGTGTTTAAGTCCTTAAACTTTGCTCACAATTTTCACAATTTATTTTTATAAATATAGATGTATGTATTGAAAATCTATTTTATTTTTATTACCATCATTGTTTTTTATAATTGTTTTTATGGTTTTTTATTCATTTATTTATTTATTTATTTAAATCATTTATTATTATTATTATTATTATAATTATTATTATTTTTTTTATTAACTTCATTATTTGTTTTATTTTATTTTTCATCCCCTTAATATTAGGATATCCAAACTCAACCAACTTACATTTCTTTGAGGTTTTCTTTTATTCTATTTATTTTTCTCGACTTCCTCTTTTCTCCATCTTTTATTTTTTTTTCTCAAATTATTACACACACACACACACACACTCCCTTTACTTTTCGCATTTTACCAAATACAATAATGGATTCTGAAGACTCGACTCCGTCAAACTCAATAGACTACGACGATGAGATCCACTACTGCAAAAAATGTAACCTAGTATGTTTAACTTTCACCAAAATCTCCTTTGGTCACTATTGTTCAACTCTATTGAAATAAATTCCTTTCAAATATCGGTCTGCTAGCATGTTCATGATTACAACATCAACTGCTCTACTCCCCCCTTCTCTTTGAAAGGAAAGGAGGAAAAATAAAATAAAAAAGACACAGTTATTAACCAACTTGATTTTTTTTTACTAGGTTCTTGAAGAAGGACGGGCCTACGAATTAGGTATGTTTGATTTTGTTTCATTCTTTCTTCTTTAATGAAATTTTGTTTAGTTACTAACACAAACATTTCACATCAGGTGGTGATAGATGGCACATTGATTGTATGTTAAAATGATGAAAAAAACAACAAAAAAAACAAAAAATGAACTAGGCGCCCTGATCGCGACCCCATCTGGGTAGTCGTTCAGATGTCTTCAACTGAGCCCTTTTTATTAACTCTATATTGCTATAGGTTTCAGATGTTCCAGCTGCGATAAACAACTCGACTGTTACACCAACCTTTTAGTTCTCGGAAACGGATCTCTTATTTGCAACACATGCTCTTATCACTGCAGCGGGTGTAATAAGAAAATCGACGACCTAGCTATTCTCACAGGCGAACACGCCTTTTGTTCGTCATGTTTTAGCTGTAGAAACTGCAAGAAAAAGATTGAGGACTTGCAGTATGCCAGAACTTCTCAAGGGATCTTTTGTATGGGTTGTCACGAAACATTATTAGCGAGAAAAAGACTACAGGCACTCTCAAAAGCAAAAACATCAGTTCCGATAGGCATGTCAACATCATCACCTGGCTCTTACGACCTTTCTCAGTCAAAGAAAAACGCAAGTTCATTCAAAGATAAAAGCTTGCCCTCGCTCCCTCCAAAAGAAGACCCAGATGGGCGGGTGTCTCCTCCCCCTTCAGCGTTGCCTTCAGCAATGCATTCGCCAATACCTCCTTCTTCAGCTGCATTTGTATTAGGTCCTTCGCGACCTTCGAAGCCACCGTTTGATCCTTCTCTGTCGCGAAGAGTCATGCGGAGTAATGCCACAGGTCTCGAAAAACCTGAAATCCCACCAAGAGTTGATTCTGCTGGATTTGCACCAATAGTGTCAGTGTCTCAATCAACTCCTGTATATTCAGTTAACAATAACACAAGCGCATCTGGGACATTAACCGAATCAACCCACTTTAACAACCTCACTATTGCCCAACCCATGTCTCGTTCACTGTCAAGTACTGACTGGGATAAAAGGTCATCTAGACTATCAACTGATTCATCAAGATCTAGTGACTATTACGACTCCTTATCACAACCTCCTAGACAGCAAGTTCCGCGGAAACCTACACATTCTGCTGTTGAAGGCATATCGATCCCACCAAAATCTACTAAAGAGAACTCTCGATTGTCTCAGAATTCCATTCGTGGCGGTGTCTATTTAGACTTACCAGAGGAGCGACATGAAACATTAGACCCTAAGCACAACAACAACAATATCCCCACTACACCAGTTACCACTGCTTCTACTGCCACTACCAACACTATCAATACTACCACAACCACAACCTCAACTACAGCAACAACTACAACAAATAATAATAATTACAGTAATACTACGAACAAGGAAGTGAGCTCTCCTGGCATATACACATCGAGGGTACCAGTACATCGTTCAGAAACTGATAAAGACCTTGAACATCCATCTCCTCCCCAAACACCTGTTCAAGATTTTGCTAGAGTACTAAATGATGCAGGTTTAATTGATTCCAAAAGTCCCGGAGACTTTGCAGCAGCTTTGGAATTTGCATCTATGCCTAGACTTGAACTTAGTTCTCCTGATGCACAAAACGGCTACTACAATGATAAATCCGACAATGCTAAATCACAAGAAGATTACCATCTAACACCACCATTTTCATTGGATAGTTATCTTTTTGATGATCCAGACTCCGGGTTATCCGATACCGCAAAGGAGCTACTGGAAGCACAAAAACGTATAGCAGAGTTAGAACAAAAGCTGAGAGAAAAGAACGAAAAACCCAAACCAGATGTGCAAAAACTGGAAACGAACATTAATGAAAAGCGAAAGACTATTGCTGGGCTGGAGGCTAAAGGAGAGGTTGCTAAGAAAGAACTTCGCATGCTCGAGGAAGCTAGAACTAGAAAGGCCAGCTTGAAGGACTCTTCTAGTGATTTAGTTGCTGAGTTTACTTCTGAAGTTAGTCGCATTAAAGTAACTCTGGAAAAAGACATTGAAGACTTGATGGCTAAGCGTAATCAACTGTTGGACGATATCTATGAGTTAGGTCTTCGACGAGATGACATGATCACAGAAACCAGCTTGCTCAAAATGAAGCATACTCAATTGTCGCATTTGCATAATGAATTGAAACGCCAGATTGGTGACAAATATGATGAATACTCTAAACATTCCGGTGACTATGAAAACATGGCAGTACTATTGGGCCAAAGTGATTCACAACAAGGTGATGAGCCTATGGTCACGGTGCTTGATACTACTGGAGATAAAAAGGATCCAAAGTCAGCAAGAAGATTCTGGAAACGACCCATTGCAAAAGGAGTTAAAGGTTTTAATAAAGTATTTACTCAAGACAGTCATGGAGCATACGCTGATGGTGAGGTTAGCAATGTTCAGCATGTTACTGCTATTAATGGAAGTGGAGGTGCTTTGTTCCCTACAATCCGAGAAATTCATACAAAGCCACATAAGTCTAAGAACGGATGGTTTAAGAATAATGGAGAAAACAGCACAGGAGGTTCTACAGCCCCTTCACAGGCTAAGAATGATTCATTACTGATGGGATATCCTATTGAGAAGCGTATCCAATTAGAAAATAATAAGATTCCTCTTATTGTCACACGCTGTATTCAAGAAGTTGAAGAACGCGGATTACAATATGAAGGTATTTATAGAAAATCTGGTGCCCGATCCCAGATTCAGTCGATTGAGGAAGCATTTGAAAAGTCTTTTGACACGGCTGATTTTGATGAGATTCTAAGCGGTGACATAGCAGGTGTTACAAGTGCGCTTAAGCAATATTTGCGATATTTGCCTAATTCGCTAATTCACATTGACAATTATGATAGTTTTGTTGAAGCTTCAAGACATGAAACTCCAGTAGCTATTGAGAAGCTTCGAGCGGTTGTGCATTCTTTGCCTCCAGCGTATTACGACTGCTTGAAATACGTTGTTAATCATCTTAGTAATGTTCACCAAAGCGCTGATGTTAATCTTATGACTTCACGAAATCTAGCAGTATGTTTTGCACCAACATTAGTTAGACATACGGAAGGAGAACGGGAAATCAGGGACATGCAACCTAGAAATGACGGTACACAAATCATGATAGAACACTATGATAGTATCTTTGCAGATATGAACTGATTAAACCGTAGGTATATACATATATATACATATATACATATATATATTTACATTTATTTTATTAATTTACCTATATTTTTTTTTCTTTCCTTCTTTTTACTTATTTTTATTATTATTATATATATTTCAATGAATATAACTTTGATAATAACAGCATCAAACCCAAATATTTAATAAGTTTGGTTAAACAGAAATGAGTTGTTTAAATTTTACTTTGAGAAGGAAGGGAAATAAATAAATAAATAAATAAATAAATCAATTATTATTATTATCAATTTTTTGTTTTTTGTTTTTTGTTTATATATTCATAATTTTTGAAACCATATAGGTAAATTTGATTTTAGAGAATTATAAGTGTTGAAAGAATAAATATTAAGATGGAGGGTAAAAAAAAAAAAATGATGATAATAATAAAATCTTTTTATATATATATTTTTATTCATTGTGTTATTTTGTTTCATGCTAAAATAATAAAAAAAAATATTAATAAATGTGAAATGTATAGATAAAATATTATGGTTTGAATAAATTATGAATAAATATATATATAAATATATAAACGTTATATAATGCTATTGACAATGTAAAATTCCATTACTCGTCAGATTTAGTTTTGATTGTGTTTTTATTTTATTTTATTTTTTTTTTTTTTTTTTCTAATTGATCAAAACATGAGCAACTTATCACATCCAGCCAGGTTAGCGCTCATGTCACAAAAAGCTCGAATCACTGGCTTTGCCTTCAATAGACTTAGACCTAATCTACCCTCAACATATCCGTCTTTACGGCGAATGGATATTAAAAATTGATCGTCTTCTTGTCCTAGTAATCGTGACTGTCGGAATAATATCCAAGAATAATCTTTGGACTTTTCAATATTTACTGTAGGACAAAAATCAACTAAATCATCAAGGTCTTCAGCCATGCGGGAAAATCCATCTTCATCATCATCAGTAAGAGAATGAAAACATTTTATCTGGTTCCAAGGCTTTGTAATGTTCAGAATCTTGCCCTGTGTGGATTCAGTACTTGAATGTATAATCGGAAGATAATCAAGCACTTCTTGGTCTTGATATGATAAGTTTTCGGGTTCAAATTCAACTACCTGACCATTCCACAGTTCGTCTTTATAATGCACTACAATAAGATTTGTACGAAAGTCAGCATGACATACACGCATAACCTCATCGCAAGAAGTCTGGAACTTGAACCCTTTCCGTAGCCACGTCGAATAACTACCATGTTGAGATCCTGCAATCTTCATGAAATACTGTTTGCGAGTCGGCCAAATCGTCGGATGTAGCTCCAACCCGTTACGAATACGTGGCCGGTGTGGAGGAAATGGAAACGTTCGATGCCGGGGACTATTTGAGCTAGAGCTACCTGGCCTACGGAGCCGTGGGATAGTATTGAAAGGCGACGGGAGAGTTGTTGATAGATTTTCTTGATTTGTAGGAATCAGGGAGTCATCTTCAGCGTGATATGACATGAGTGCAAGCTCTGGCGCTTCGTTTTCGCTACTGATTAGCGGTTGCGGTTGTAACTGTGTACTATTTCCAGTAGACTGTGAATATTGTGGAAACTGTAGCATATTTCTGTCTGTAAAGTTAGGAACCCGCTGGCGCTGTGTGCTTAGTATGTAGTCCAATCTTGCGCGAGCCAGAGATGCAGAGGTCGATGTGTGATAATATGGTTCTCTACGGTTTGGAGGAGGCAGCTCTTGACCGGAAAGTGTATGGTTCGACATATTAAGCGCTTTAAAGGCTCCGCACGATGCTAGTAACAGATGATAATGATAATGTTAAAAGGGTATATAAAGTGACAGTGAACAAGAGAATAAAAGGGGAAGAGAGGAAATAAAAAGGAAGAAGGATGAATAAAAATAGGATTACTGGACACTGTAGATTTAGAGTATTCTCTCTCTTACTGAGGAGTTTCAATAATGAGAGTTTAGTGTGGTCCACACACAAGCGTTTGCCTGCCAGAAGCATTAAACCGAGTTTCAAATGATGATTTTTAATTAATACTGAACATGATCAAGAACTTTATTATCCCGTTCCACTTGCTTCTATCCGCAGGGACAAAGAGCAAGTTCCAAGGCAATTTTCTTATGCCCACTGATGTATATATTGTACCAATACTATTCGCTGATGACCGTTAATGACAAAAACGACCCCAAATGAATACGTGATATATGGCTTGCAACACAAAGAATCAAAGGTGGATTCGTTGGGCACATTTTGAAGAAACACAAGTGACACCGATTCATGGGCTTGTTTTAATATATATACTACTGAAATTGAAAAGGTGCTAAGAGATGGCATCAAGGCAACGAGCCCAACTCTTACGAACATAAGCTAGCCATTGTAAAGCCTCTAAACTCAGTGATTTTGAGAGTTATAATTTACCATCTTGTTAGACGAGCTTTGAATCAAGTTCAAGTATAGCGTTTAGTTTTTATTTTATTTTAGCTAACCGTTCAACAAGAGTTTTCATTAAAATACTAAATTTGTACATGGCACATATCATCAATCACATTACCATTTGAATCCAGATCTTTTATCTTTTTTTCTCTGATCCATCCATTCCTGTCTACATTCTTTATATGCCTGAAAATACTCCATACACATATCTCTGTCGTAATTGTTACGTGCAAGACAGTTCATCGACATTTTTGAAGCTTCCTGACAAGGATCGTAAAATTGAGAAGGAAGTTTTCTTATAGATAGTCAGTATATTGAACGATGCTATGGCTCTGTGAAACATTAAAATATAAAATCTTAGAATATACTCACGTAGCAAACTGTGCCTTGTGATGAAAAGCAGTAGGAGTATCTGGATAAAATTTGAGATCTTCAATGCGTTTTTTTTCAACTGGTTTAGTCTCGCTACCAGAAGTAGAAGAAGCTTGTTCTACAGACTTTGATGAATCAGCAGAGCTCGGTTGTTGTTCAGTCATGATTTGTTCATATATTTGTCAAGTGTCTTGTAAAAGATATTGTTTTATAAAATCTGGAGAAGACTAAAAAAGTCTCAATTGAGTATGATTCGATATTTTTATTTATAACTTAAGATTTATGACAATACAACATCTCCCAACTTCAAAATATTTTTTTAAAAATAAATCTTCGAATCTTTGTATTTCCATTTGTCATAGTGAACAATATTATAGATCAACGTCAACTACGATCAAAATTTTACAGAAAAAATGTCTGCTACTATGGTTTCAAGAGTAGGTGTGCCTACTAATACAGGAAAAGTGCCAATTGCTGGACAAGATCCGTGCAAAAGATGCCCTAAATCACTTCCAGAGCCACGCACATCAGTGACAGTGACTAGAACAGAACCATTTTGTCTTCCTTGTTTTGATAGATTCATATCGACTAAAGTACGAAAGCAGCTTGGCGAGGATGTTTACAAACCTCTTTATAGAAGGGACAAGACTGTTATAGAAACTACAGCTAAAATTCTTGTTCCTGTGTATGGTGCAAGAGTAGAGGCTGCTGGGATGGTTGTCAGAGTACTGACAGAACTGCTAGAAGGGCACAGAAAAGGGCACAGAAGAGTTGGATTTTATCTTCATGTTCTGCGAATTGTTGACGATGAACAGGAGTTGAAAGAAGATGATTGGGTGCAGAGTTGGCTTTTAGATAAGTATGGATCAGACATTGAAAAATATGAAAGAATTAGCATCAACTCATACTTTGACTCACCATCACCAAAAGAGCTGCAAACCATCCAAGTTGAACTTAATTCGCACGTTAATAGCATACCAGGACTTCAGCCCGATCTGATTGAAACGCCAAGCTCATTTAATGAGATTCTCAATATTTTGCCCACTAACACATCCCGATCAGATATCACCACTATTATAATTAATCAGTTAATTTCAAAGTATGCTGCTGCAAATGGATGCCAATCAATTTTTGAACCCTTTACGCTGACTTACCTTGCTGAACGTGCAATTGGACTGGTTTGCAAAGGCAGAGGAGTTGAATTAGGTACAAGTTTAACGCCAGTTGATCTGGTTACTAAATCAACCAAGACAGGCCCACTTACAGAAGAAGATATCGTTCGGATCAGACCCATTGCTGATCTATATGACAACGAAATCAAGTCATATCTTGCACTTCATGATCTTTCTGTTCCTGAGCCACACATTACCAGGCTGGAAGAGCAGTATGGTTCTTTAGGTAAAAACGTAAACACAAAATCAATGTCAATGGATTTACTATTGCATCGTTATTTCAAAGATATTGATGCAGCATTCCCCAGTGTAACAGCTACGGTTGTGCGGACTATAGACAAACTTGGATCAAAGTTTGATCTTCCTGAATATTCTGAAATTCCAGCAGAGTCAATTAGGCGATGTGAAATTTGTGGAACTCGATGTGAAGACGACGCATTGTCATGGATTCACCAGATTAGTGTTATGAGTCTAGGACAGGAAGAAAAGAATATCGATGAGGACAATTTGGATGGCCCTAAGAACCTATGCTACGGATGTATAACTACGTTTAAGAGTTCTAGAAAAGCCGAGGTCGTGTGGCCTAAACGAAATAATTCTACAGAAGAAGTTCTGAAAGAGTTTGAGCTTTAAAATTTCAATGCATTTTATTTTTATTTTTATTTTATTTTTTCAGGTTGCTATCATCTTAGTTCCAGTATTCATGAGGGCTTATTTATACATGTTAGTGTTTAAATACATGTATAGATAGTGAATAAATTATGTATTGTTAATAGTTGTTACCCTACAAGAAAATTTCAGTATGTTAAAATTTTTTAAAGTGCAGAGTGAAAAATGGGATGAACATGATTCGGCATCTCCAACGATTTCTTTTTGGGTTCTTTCCGGCTTTTTTTTCTTCTTCTTCGTCTCACTACCTATAATCTTTGGATCCAGACTTGCATCATCCATAAACTCTTTTCTTCATTTAGAAAGACGAAAAAATGAGCTCTCAAACTTCTGTTTGGGATAGATTTACAAGCGTTATAGCAGCGCATAAGACTGCTATATTTGTGGGGTCTTTAGTGGTAATTGGCTCTAGCGCTGGCGCTTACTACTCACTCCAACAATCATATGGTTCCGAGTCAGATTTGTCTCGCAACGGCTCTTCAAAGAAAGGCAAAAAGAAGCATAGAAGTAAGCATGAAAAAAAGAAGCTTAGAAAGGCCAGAGAAGCTGATGAAAGCGGATCTCCTTCAGAGCCTGCAAGAGCCACTATTCTGGGGTTCAATTTGACCAAGGATGAAACCAATGGCGTAGAATATCCCGATATTGAAGATTTTGAAGTTATTTCTGATTTGGATTTGGAATCAAGACAAAAATTGGCACATGCCTTCAAGATTGCTGGTAACGAATACTATGGAAAGAAAAAACTTGAGCTGGCTTTGGAAATGTACGCTAAATCGTTGAAGTGTCATGAAGATGCTATCCTTTACTCCAATCAGGCCGCTTGTTATCTCAGTTTGAAGCAATACGAAAATGTCATTGTAGCCACGAAAAAAGCTCTTGAATTGCAACCTGAAAACGAAAAGGCTATGATTAGAAGTGCCACCGCTAATGAACACTTGGGTAACCTTAGAGAGGCCATTTATGATTATAGTTCTGCTCTAATTCTCACCAACTTCCAAAATCAAAACTTGAATACTGCTGTCGACCGTGTAATTTCTTTGTGTTCTACTCAAGAAGCAGAGAAGCTTCTTGCTAATAGACCTGATACTATCCGTAATGATTTGACTATTGCAAGCATCTTCCGCTCCTACGGCAATCATGAAACTCCTGAAGGATTGAATGATGTTTCTTCTGACTCTGATGATTATGATACTAAGCTAGGTTTTGATGCTATTCATTCTGGTGACTATTCCAAGGCTTATGATCATTTTAAGGTATCTTCTGAAAAGAATGGTGAATTTGTTGCTTATGCTTATCTTTACATGGCCATTTTTACACATGTTCTTGGAAGACCTGATGAAAGTCTTGAATTTGTTAAGCGCAGTATTGATCTTAAACCAACTGTGATGGGCTATGTGTTGCGTGCTAACTTCTTCCTTGATCAGTCCAATTCTACTGCTGCTGCTCTTGACTTTAAGAATGCTCTTAAGTTGGACATTAACTGTGCTTTTATCTACCACCATCTTGCTCAAATGGAATTTATTGGAAATATGATTGATGATGCTATTGAACACTATTCTAAGGCTTTGGAGCTTGATCCTACCTTGGTTTACTCTGATATCCAAATTGGTGTTTCATACTACAGACTTGGAGAAATAGACAAGGCTAAAAGTCAATTCGATGATCTTGAAAGGAAACATCCTGAATCTTTTGAAGTTTACAACTACTATGGTGAAATTCTTACTGATCTTCGGGAGTTTGACGCCGCGATTGCTAAGTTCAAAAAGTCAATTGAGCTTGCCAAACCCATTAGCGTTCAATTTGCTAATGTTCCTTTGGTCAATCTTGCTCTTGCTGTATTCCAGTCTCATCCTGAAAAGTATGAGGAGAGTATTAAGCTTTGTGAAGAAGCTATTGCTAATGACGAACAAGACTCTCTTGCTCTTGGAACTCTTGCTCAAATTTATCTACACCTCCAAGAAGCTGAGAAGGCCCATGAGTATCATTTGAAGACAGCTGCCAACGCTGGAAGTCTTACTGAGGTCAAACAACAATTGGCATTAGCTGAGGCTACCATTACACAGCTTAGAATTGCTAAAGATAGACCTTTTTTGAAGAAGCGTTTGGATGATCTCGTAGCCAAGAACGCAGGTCAATACTAAAAAAAAAAATTGAAATAAAAAATTCAAAGAATTGAATTAAAAAAAAAAAAAAAGAAAAAAAACTCACTTAAGATTAATATTTGTTCAGCTAATTATCACTATTATTGTTTTTTTTGTGTTTTTTTAAAATAAAGAATATTTTCATTCTAGTCAGATTATTTTAGTTGACAAAATAAGAAAGGAACTTGATTTTATACTCGTTATTTTTTTTTTGTCCTATTGTCTTGATGTTTTTTGTTTTTTTTGTCTCTTTTATATTTCATTTATATTTTTTTTTTTTTCATTTCATTTTTATTTTTATTTTTTATGTTGTGTATATATTGGCTGGATATTTAGTTAAAGTGTACATATTTTTGATGATTTTATATGTAAATTTATACATATACATATATATTCTTTTCGACTTTTGATATGAATTACTCTAAGTTTAGTATTATTACAACGTTAAAAGGGTAAGAAATTAGTAATTATATCTGATGATGATAAAGAGAAGAAAGCAAAGCTGGTAAGATTTGTCCAAGGAACGAATTAGAAACAATTTCAGGAACAATATATATATAATTTTTTTTAATAGAACTACCATATGAAATGAGTACAATGAGTTTTGGTACATTTCACAAAATACTGGATCGAAAATATATATATATATATATTTAAATAAATAAAAAGGAATAAAGCAATTCAATGCGTTGCATTAAAGCTTTTGAAAATCATATGGGTTATAAACCGAAAAGGAGCTCAAGTGCTCTCAATGGATTGCAATTTGATTAGCTTTCTTTTTTTTTTTAATTGCATTATTGCAAGTTTGAAAGTCAATCAGGTCAACTAGTTCAGATCCTATAGTAGTAAATATTTTACATTAAATTTATATAAAAAAGTCAAGGCACATAAAAGAATTAGTTAATAGCGAGAAGCTCAACTTCAAACTAGAATGAAAGTTAGTAAAAAACGTGAAAAAAGAAGAAAAAAGTCAGATACATACGATCAAAGTGGCCATAGGAGGAATCAAACCAGGGTAACCTCTCTCACCGTAGGCGTAGTCACCAGAGATGGTGAGAACAGCCTTCTCACCCAAAGACAATTGAGGAACACCCTCATCCCAACCACGGATGACACGTCCAACACCGATGGGTGTTTGGAAAGGAGAACCTCTGTCGCGGGAAGAATCGAATTTCTTACCAGACTCAAGAGTGCCAACGTAGTGCATAGTGACGGTATCACCGACCTTAGGGAAGGTCTTGCCATCACCGGGAGAAAGAGACTTGACAGTAACACCCATTCTGTAGTATTAGTTTATTTGATTGAAAAAAGGTTTTAGAGGACAGAAATGATCTGGTTATAAAGAGTTGTTTAGTGGTAGTGAGGAAGAAGAAGAAGAAGAAGAGAAAGAAAAAGAAGGAAAAATTTAAGAAAAAAAAAATAAAATAAAAAAAAAAGTTGTAAGCCTTTCATATGCTTGTATTTATTTTTCTCTACGGGTGTAGACATTTTTGGAGGTTAGGTGGTTAACACCATGTAATACGGTAGCTATGAGTTGAATCCATGACAAGCTTGTAAAAGATGGTGGCTTGAGCTCATATACTAGAGCAACTTCCGTCTGATATCGAAGGATACATTGTCGAGCATGAAGCACTGCCAGATACTATCTATCAATGTTGGTGACTTTTTGTATTGCCTTAGCCATCGAGTTTTTTTTTATTTCCCAAGTCTTCAAGCTTTGTCGAACCTAATCAAACAGTTATTCCGGTTTGACAACAACATCTGGCCTTTGCCTTCTTTATCTCAACAAGATTAAAGTTTTTTTTTTGTTAGCGACACACCCACCACCTAAGTGCTCACGTTGTTTCTATATTTCAATCATTGATTGAGCTTTTATTATTGTTGTTATTGTTGTTGTCATTGTTATTATACATTTGAATCATTCTGTTTACTGTTCAATATCTTTGATTGCGTTCAATGTATATCTTCATTCTATTTCCAATGACACGCACTTTAGAACCAGCCAATGGGCACTACCTAAAGAATTGAGCCTCCCTCTGCTACCACCAAAGATGAACCAATTTGGCGAAGATTACCGTATGATGTCATCAGAACTACAGTATTGCCCTTGAATATACTAGAACATTTGTGTTTATCATTATTAACCACCATAGTATTTGGCGCAGAATACGAGTCTTCAAAGACTGTATAGTGAGGGAAAAGTCTATTTAGGTGCGTCTAGATACACTTGACCGTATAGTAGTGTATGGGCTTTTGTACGCTGCAAGTGTAACGGATAGTCACGCTTGGGTGGATAGAAAGCCATGGTAACAAAGTCTACTTTTGAGCAACACCGGAATATGTAGGATTTACTCATAAGCTCATAACTAGAGTATGGTCCCGCGAAAGAAGACTGTAGATTAACAACAGAAGTAACTTTTTGGCTCCTTAAAACGAAAGGCACAGACTATATTTATGTGGCAATTCAATGGGTTTGAATGATGTATGAATAATATATCTAGTATAGTAAAAGAAGGAATAATAAGAAATAGTAGTAGTGGCAGTATATTAAATTGGTAAAGGCTTTGATAATATATATCATGACATGAAAATAAAAAGGCTTGACTCACGCTTGCTATATCTACTCATATCAGTTTTGTAGCTATTCAAAGCAGTGTTTATCATCTAATTACTCAAGTTGTTTTTTTATTATTATTATCATAATTAAAAGATAAGCTTGGAGACTGAAAATCACATCTTTGATTTGATATACAAGATGTATTAGAGTTGTCAAGATATATATATACTAAACATTACAGAATAGATATATATATATATATATATATATATACAGACACACACAATGGTCTTCACAAAGTCGTTTTCATTAATAAAACTCCACGTACATCATATGTAATTCTCATATCTGAAATAAAGAAATCCTTTACCTCTATCGTTTTGATACCAATGCATACCTCACGTTTCTTCTTATTCTAGCAGGTTTACAGACACAGATACAATATTTCGTGTATAGTTGCCATCCTTCTTTATAACAAACAGGTTAGAACAAGTTTTGACGCTTATTCCTACCGCTACTCTAGATACTATAGATTTTTTTTTTTTTTTTTTTTTTTTTTTTGAATGTAATAATATTGAGACAACAAGCCTTCATCGTGATCAAATCACAAGGCTTGGCGTCTATATTTATATATGTATTCATATGCTGTCTATTCTATTTTAGAAATAACATGTATTTTAAAACTATACTTTAAAGTTGATTTTTACTGGAAATGGTGGCAGAACGAAGACCATCTTTGGCAATCCACTACGTAACTCTCGATCATCATGGACAAAGAAGAAGAATAAAAACAGTAAACAAACAATTTTATGCTGTTACGCTCAGTTGCCTCTAAGGTTAAGGTTCATTACTGGTGTATAGAAGATATCCTGAAGATGTTCTTTCAGATGACATCATTGGCACCGGGTAGTCTTTGTGGTGAGCAAAACTCTTGGTATTACACCAACAGGTCGCTGCTCCGTGATAAATGTCACACATTTTTGTAAATACAGTATCACGGCTTCAGGTGTCATACTCATGTTTTCGAACAATATAATGAGGCTTTGGCAAACAAACCTTTAGACAGCTAGCTCGATAGACAAAGTTCTTCTATACTAAATGTATGCAAATTTTCTAGCAACCTGTCTTGTACTCATCATAAACCAGGTCAATATATAAATATCCACAAGAATCTTCCTGTATAATATAGCCAGCTAATTTGTATTCTTATTTTTCTTAGCAGAAGAGCAATCGATCAGTTACTAAAGAAAAAAAAATATATATATATATATATAAACAAGCAAACAAACAGAATCAAAGAGAAAAGATAACATTGAATAATGAAAGAGCAGAATGTCGACTTATACGAAGTCCCGACGGATTACGATATGGAACAAAACACAAATGTGTACCAATCATCTTTCCGGAACTCAACAGACAAACCACCAAATGGAAATTCGACACCTTCGGCTGGATTGCGACGTAGACTAGATGCACGACACGTGTCTATGATTGCGACTGGAGCTACTCTAGGAACTGGAATTGTCATTGGTACAGGATTCTCGTTAGCTCTCGCCGGGCCTGCATCGTTGCTAATAGCCTACGCGGTGATTGGAGGTATTGTTTATTTTGTAATGGCCGATTTGTGCGAACTTGCGAGTTTTGCACCAGTTCCTGACGGCCTAGCCGGATATGTTACTCGTACCTCACATCCAGCGTTGGGCTTTGCTGTTGGTTGGACATACTTTTTGAAAACAGCCGTGGTATCTTCAAATCAGCTCCTGGCTGCTTCCTGGCTAATGGAATACTGGGTTCCAAGAAGTAAGGTAAGCACGGCAGTTTGGGTTGAAGTGTTCTGGACCCTGAGTTTTGCAGCCAATTTTTTGCCCGTTAGATGGCTAGGCCACGCAGCTTACTGGATATCTGCCCTTAAGGTAATTACTCTCACTGCACTGTGTATACTTATGATTGTTATTGCAACTACAGGCGACCCTATGGGTGAAGCTTTTGGATTTCGATTTTGGAGAGATCCCGGTGCATTTGAACTCTACTCTACAAGTCAAGGAGGCATTGGTGGGTCTGCGGGGAAGTTCGTGGCCTGGGCCGCCATTCTTCAGCAGACAATATACTCATTTCTGGGAGTAGAATCGGTTGGTATTGCAACAGGAGAAGCCCGCTTGCCAGCCAAAGCTGTTCCCAGAGCATTCAAAATCACTTTCTTTCGTATACTGCTATTGTATCTTGTGTTGGCGCTCCTTGTGGGCATCCCAGTATCAACTATGGATCCTACACTTGTTCGTGCGGCAAGTGACCAAATAGTATCTTCATCTGTATCTCCATTTATTATTGCTATCAATAACGTGGAGACATTATACTTGGCTGGGGTTTTAAACGGCGCTTTTGTTTTATTTGTTGCGGGTGCAGCTATCTCAGAGTTATATGCAAGCGCTAGAACACTTCATGGTCTTGCAAATTTAAAAATGGCACCTAATATGTTTCTTAAAACAAATAAATATGGAACGCCTTGTATTGCAGTATCAATTGCAAGTTTACCAGGACTTGTAGCCTATGTTTGTGTATCTGACAAAGCAAAGGATGTTTTTAGGTACTTTGTTAACATGTCTACTACATTTGGAATACTAACATGGATTGGCATACTTGTATCCTACTTGGGATTCAGAAAGTCTATAAGGCATCGTGACGTATACGGAATTGACTCCATGTACAGCTCAGTTTGTCAGCCTTTTGGTTCATATTTGGCATTGTTGCTTCTAATTATTCTACTACTGTTCAAGAACTTCACTGTTTTTGTGTTTAAATTTGACGCTCCTGATTTTGTCACTGGATATATTGGAATTCCAGTGTTTGCAATCCTACTACTTGGTTACAAATTTTATATGATTCGAAGTAGACCTGATAGAGCTCTTGATATTTTTGAAATCAAAGAGCTTTTATATGAAGATGAAAGAGCACTTTTGGAAAATGAGAACAGAGAAGTTCACAAGATGAAATGGTACCATAAAGCATATGAAAATTTCTTTAGGTTTTGGTTGTAAATTGATCTTTTATTTTTAAGCTCATGAACTGAAACTGTTTAATTATATTTTACTTCACCAATTTTTAATACTAATTAACATTATCGTCAGCATTTTTATTTTTATTTTTATTTTTATTTTATTTTTTTTTTTTTTTTCATTTCATTCTTTTTAATTATTTAAAATAAAACTTAATACTAATAAATATCATATATAATAATATAATTCCATAATTAAACTTTTTTTGTGAGCTTTTTTTTTAATCCTTTATTATTGAACTATCTATAAAAAAGCAAAATATAAGTCCAATTATTCAGATGGCTTGACATTAATATATCACTTTGTTAGTTTTAAGCATTATCTTCTGAATATTTCAAATTTATGGATTCATGGATACCAATTTGCGGATTTCAGCCGTGTGGAAACACGGATTATTTTTGGATAATGCAGAAAAAAAAAATATTTTTACCTTATGTAACCTCCTCTCCATTAAACTCACGAAAGCACTCAAACTAGAGTTATAATGATTAAAAAATAATAAAAACTCTCACATAACTTGGACTGAAATTCAATTGAATACCCAACACCGTATTTATCGAAAAATGGTTCATATTGTGAACTTGATTTTAGCTGCCAGTACACATGGTGTTGCGTGAATATTTTCGTTGTCTACTTAGTTTTAAAACAATTTTTCAACAATTATGGTTATAGAAGGTTCCCGATTAGGACAGAATATCTGGGACTTTCTTGATCTATCTGGAATATTCAATTTTCATGCTATCCAGTACCCAAGATCTCAACTATATAAACATGAACAATTCAGCTTCAACTAAAAAATTTCTCCTCATTATTAATTTAACAAGTTAATTTGTTACTAAACTATATTATAAAACGATTATACAACTACATTAAAAATGTCTAAAGCTATTGGAATTGATCTCGGAACCACATATTCATGTGTGGCCCAATTCTCAAATGACCGAGTTGAGATTATTGCAAACGATCAAGGTAACAGAACTACACCTTCATTTGTTGCATTTACAGATACAGAAAGACTGATTGGTGACGCTGCTAAGAATCAAGCTGCTATGAACCCTACAAACACAGTTTTTGACGCAAAGAGACTGATAGGTAGAAAGTTTTCAGACCCTGAAGTTCAAAGCGATATCAAACATTTCCCATTCAAGGTCGTTGATAAGGGTGGTAAACCTTTGATTCAAGTTGAGTTCAAAGGTGAAGAAAAAACTTTCCAGCCAGAAGAAATTTCATCCATGATTTTATCAAAGATGAAGGAAACTGCAGAGGGTTTCTTAGGCTCAAAGGTTACTGATGCTGTTATTACCGTTCCTGCTTACTTCAATGACTCTCAACGTCAAGCCACAAAGGATGCTGGTTTAATCGCAGGCCTAAATGTTCTCCGTATCATTAACGAGCCTACTGCCGCAGCAATTGCTTACGGACTAGATAAGAAAGGCGAGGGCGAGAAAAATGTGCTGATTTTCGATCTTGGTGGTGGTACTTTTGATGTATCTTTGTTGACTATTGAAGATGGTATCTTTGAAGTCAAGGCTACTGCAGGTGATACTCATTTGGGTGGTGAAGATTTTGATCATCGTCTTGTCAATCACTTTGTTGCCGAATTCAAGCGCAAACACAAGAAAGATATTTCGACTAACCAGCGTGCCCTCAGACGTTTGAGAACAGCATGTGAAAGAGCGAAGAGAACTCTTTCATCTTCAGCCCAGACTAGCATTGAAATTGACTCTCTCTTTGAAGGGATTGATTTCTATACCTCAATTACCCGTGCTAGATTCGAGGAGCTCTGTCAAGATTTATTCAGATCTACTTTGGAGCCAGTAGAAAAAGTTCTTCGCGACTCCAAAATTGATAAGTCTGCTGTTGGTGAAATTGTCTTGGTTGGTGGTTCTACACGTATCCCCAAGGTTCAAAAGCTTGTCTCAGACTTCTTTAACGGTAAAGAGCCAAACAAATCTATTAACCCTGATGAAGCTGTTGCTTATGGTGCTGCTGTTCAAGCAGCTATCTTGACTGGTGATACTTCTTCAAAAACTCAAGATTTGCTTCTACTTGATGTTGCACCATTGTCTCTTGGTATTGAGACTGCTGGTGGTGTAATGACCAAGCTAATTCCTAGAAACTCTACAATCCCCACCAAAAAATCAGAAACCTTCTCTACCTATGCAGACAATCAACCTGGTGTGCTGATCCAAGTTTTTGAAGGTGAACGTACTCAAACTAAGGACAATAATTTACTTGGTAAATTCGAGCTTTCAGGTATTCCTCCTGCTCCTCGTGGTGTTCCTCAAATTGAGGTTACTTTTGATATCGATGCCAATGGTATCTTGAACGTTTCTGCTTTGGAAAAGGGAACAGGCAAAACCAACAAGATTACTATTACCAATGACAAGGGCCGCTTGTCTAAGGAAGATATTGAAAAGATGGTTGCAGATGCTGAGAAATATAAGGAGGAAGATGAAAAGGAGGCTGCTCGTATCTCATCTAAGAATGGACTCGAGTCCTATGCATATTCTCTTAAAAACACTTCATCTGAGGCTAGCTTCAAAGAAAAGATTGGCACTGAGGATCGTGATAAGTTAGAAACAGCCATCAACGATACTATTACTTGGTTAGATGACAATCAAACCGGTACTACTGAAGAATTTGATGACAAGAAGAAGGAATTAGAAGGAATTGCCAATCCTATCTTAGGTAAGCTTTATGCTGATGGAGGTGCTGTTCCTGGAGGATTCCCTGGCGCTGGAGCTGGAGCTGGTTCTACCGGAGGAGCTGAAGGTTCTGGATCTGGATCTGGACCTACTGTTGAAGAGGTGGATTAAACTTTTAATTCAATATCTCAACAGTGTTTATTTAATTGATTAAACAATTTTATTTTTTATTATTATTACTATTATTATTTGCAACAAGTATTTTTTTTTTTGTATCGCATGTTTAATATATTTTATTTCATCCTAATACTATTATTATTTTTTTTGGCGCAAAATTATTGTGCAAAAGATGCTCGTAAGTTAATAACATGAAAATTCAAGTGCAATTTCGTCATTTAAACCAAGTCTTGATATATACATACATATATTGATTAAAATAGAGAGGTAAATACAAATCTATCAAGACAAAAAGTTAGAAAGTAGCAAAAAAAAAAAAAAAAAAGATCTAATTCCACTTGATTGATGGAGTTTTTTTTACAAAATCCGTTTAATCCGCAGTGGATTTATAAATCAGTATATCCATCTTTTATTTATATTAATATATAATTATTGATCGTATTAAAGATGCACGAGTCATATTTTGAGATTCGGCAAGTATAAAAAAAACATGATCTGTCGGATAAATCTTGATATACTTTTTTTTTCATTTTCATTTTCATCAAGCATCAAAATTAAAGCTATAGGAAATGACTGAAACCGTATTGCTTACAGGAGCCTCTGGCTTTCTTGCTGCCCATGTTTTAAAGCAGCTCATTGATGAAGGATATAAAGTTATTGGAACCGTACGTTCTGCATCCAAGGGCGAGTTCTTTGTTAAGCAGTATCCAAAATCATTTTCTTATGAAATTGTTGAAGACATTTCTGATCTCAGTGCTTTTGACAAAACATTACAAGCCCATCCTGAAGTTGACTATATTGTTCATACTGCATCTCCTTTCCATTTCAACACTACAAATCCAGAAAAAGATCTTTTGATCCCAGCTAAGAACGGAACCTTGGGTATCTTGAATGCTGCCAAAACGTATGGTCCTAATGTCAAGAAAGTTGTGATTACATCTTCATTTGCTGCTCAATCTCAGTTTCCAAAGGGATTTGACTATCCAGAATACACTTACACAGAGAAATCTTGGAACAATGTTCCCTATGAAGAAGCTGTCAAAAGTGCTCCTGTAGGCTATTCTGCATCTAAAGCCTTTGCAGAAAAGGCAGCATGGGCTTTTGTTGAGAATGAGAAGCCACAATTCTCTATTACAACTGTTCTAATTCCTTTGGTAGTTGGACCTCCTATTAACGATATGAAGTTGGACAATGTTAACACTTCTAACCAACTAGTGTACGCAGTTATGACCGATGGCGAGGCCGTTTTACCCGGCAGATATTTGTATTACATTGATGTCAGAGATGCTGCAACAACTCATGTAAAGGCTATTAAAATTAAGGAGCTTGACAACAAACGATGCTTTGTTACAGCTGGAACTACTAGAATGCAAACTATTGCTGACCTTATTAAGGAACTTAGACCCAAATACAAGAATAGCAAGGTCGTCGGCAATCCCGGAGACTACGATTTTTCAGTCGTTGCTAAATACGACAATTCAGAGACTCAAAAGTACCTAAAGCTCAAATACCATTCTCTTGAGGAGACCATCGGCGATACCGTCGACAGATTTGAGGAGCTTATCAAAGAGCAGTCTGCTTAGTAACCATAAAGCTCTATGAAATATATAAGTTTATATTATTTCCTACATAATAAATCAAATGGTACAAAGATCTCCGTTTACGTCCCCGAAAACAGATATATATATATATGTTCCAATAGAACTCTCCACATGAAAACCTTTTAAATATCAATGTAGCCTTAACTAGTGCCATAACCATTAAACTCATGATATCTCTCTGCTTGGCTGATAGCGATACCGGTGGGGTCGACCTGAATAGTTATTTCGCTACTTCAACGTCTCCTCACTTTAAAAAAATCCTTTCAGAAGTCCCAGCTTTTTCTCATCTTTTTCCAAAAGATCACCTACAATGGCCACTCCTCGCATTTGTAAGTCTAATACATCACCTTCAAGCTAGTGACAATTCTGTTATTATCATTTTTTGTTGTAATTTTCTATTCAACTGTTAACGTTTTTTTTTATGAATTAGTTATACTAGGTGCAGGTAATATTGGCGCGCTAATAGCTACTTCTTTAGCTAGCATCCCGGTGTCTCCGCCTGCGGTGACGTTGGTTCTTCGAAATCTATCAAGAGTGCACAATTATGAATCTCATAACTCAACTCTGGTACTGACCCGACCAACTACGGTTTTAGAATGCTCGATTCCAGCGGTGGCACAACTACCTCTTACTAGACCTGGTGGCCCCCCAGACGCTATCCAAAACTTGATTGTGACAACCAAAGCCGGTGCAACCATAAGCGCAGTGGGCTCTGTTATGCCTTCGATTTCTCGCAATACAAATATATTACTTCTTCAGAATGGTGCTGGCGGTTATGAAGCTCTTTGCAAAACATACTGGCCCGATGCCTCCACTCGACCTAATATTCTTGTCGGTGTTACTACACATGGTGTCAAACCAGATGGTGACTGGCGATTCCGACATGCTGGCATCGGCGATATCAAGATTTCAGCTGTCCCAGATCGCGTTCGTGAGCACGGTGACCTAACCGGTGCTGAGGAGTTGGTTCAGTGTCTGCAGCACGCTGACCAGCTTAACGTCCAGGTCGTTGATTACGCCCCAGACTTCCTAATTAAACAGTACGAAAAGCTAGTAGTGAATGCAGTCTTGAATCCGCTTACTGCTATTTACGAGTGCTTCAACGGAGAGCTAGCTGCGCTGAGCTCAATCAGTATTTTTACTCGTTATATAACTTCAGAGGCTTCCCGAGTACTTTTAGAACATGTCAGACGAAAATTCCCAGACGTGTACGAGAAATATACCACCGAACTTGGGTTTGGACTAAGTGTTGACCGACTTTCAAGTAGTGTAAGTGCAGTTATGCTGAAAACAGCACAAAACAAGAGCTCAATGTTTCAAGATACTTCAATGTTGAGGGAAACTGAAATCGATTTTATCAATGGCTACATTGTGGACCTAGGTAAAGAGTATAATATCCCAACACCGTACAACCGTATGATGGTAGAAATGGTCAGAAGCAGATTGTCTTTGAACATTGATCGCGATAAGCGCACATTGCCGGTTATTGATGCTAGCATAGCCATATAGGCTTAAGGGATATTGATTGATTAAATTAGATTAATAGTAAATAAGAAAATTACAGGTTGTTTAGTGCCGTCATCAAACAGACACCGAATGCAAGGACCCCGAAGGCCGGGGAAATGATGAAAAATAGAGTGTAGAATGAGTTCAATTTGTTTTTCAGCGCATCCAACTCCATCCTGGCAGTATCCAGCTCCGCTAACGTCGAGTCATGCACAAGTCCATCGTTTGTTACGGTAGATGCTGCTGGAGCACTCGGCAGCTGTGGTCCTGAAGAAGATGAGGAATGCGCAGAAGATGAGGAAATAGAGCTTGACGAAGGCTCAGGTGAGTGACGTGCAATAGGCCGCCGGTGAACTTGGAGTTGAGGCTTGTCTGTAGACAAAGCTGGCTGGTCAGTATCTTTGGGAGCATCCCTGGACTGACTTGCAAATACATCCAGGGATTTTGTGAGGTCAGCAATCGTAGTCTCGTAGTCTTTAATGCGCTGGCGACTGGCCTGACGAGTATCACGTAAGACTGAAGAGGTAAGAATTTGGTTGGCATGGATTTGCTTCAGTAGTTTGGCTACGCTGGCGGCTTTAACAAGGTCAATCCTGCTCTGATTAATCTCGTGAACAAGCTTCTTGACGATGGCCTCAATCATCATAGTAGAAGAAGTAGAGTTAAGAAAATGGCTGTTGGCTGTATTGCGATTATGCAGGGCAGAAAGCTCGTTTAGTGAAGTGTCCAGATCACCAAAAAGTGCAAGATCTAAGGAGTCATAAGCTGCATTTGCTCGACGCTGCTGAAGCGGAAGAATAGATATCTGGTCAACTTTGGCAGAGATCCGGCGATGTGTGGTACCTTTTACCTCTTCGTTTGGAATATCAGTTCCTAATTCAATCACATCGTCTTTTCGAAGCTCGCGACGCTCAACTTCAGGATCCAGCCGCAGACTGTTGACAAAGGTACCATTTGAAGATTGTAAATCTTTTATGTATACTTTACCAGTCTCGTAATCAGCCCATATCTCAGCATGTGTTCGTGAAAGTACCCGTGAGTCAAAATATCCATTGTCCGGTGCTGGGACCAGACGTAGAGTGTGCTGGCGTCCCAGAAGAAGTGTGTCTGGCGGGAATGGCAGGACTAGCGTCTTGCGCTCAAAGGTACCGTTGAGCGGCGAAAGACCCACCACAATTGAGAATTGATACCGCTTGAATGGCTTGTTGGACGATGGCGCGACGGACACCGACGACAGCGCGCGTCCATTACTTGGATGAAGCACGGAAGGGTTCATAGTACAGCAATTCTGTGAGAAGGATGGGTAGGAGGGAGGTGGTGGAGGGCCCTTTTTTTTATTGTTTTCTTCTGTTGTTTTCTCTATTTTTCCACCAACACTGCAATGACGACGAGCGCTACAATGAACGCCGACCTACAAGGATCTGTAGACGGGCTCGCCGCTTCTTTAACTTATTTGCGCTCAGCTACTGAGGCTCTAGACGCTGGTGTAAGCGATTTTCCGCGACTTCGCACCGTGCTTGCAAACCGCCGTGTGTTTGATGTTGTATCTGAACAAGCTGTTGCAGATGCGCGTACACAGTTGTCAGCAACTGTCGAGCCACAAGCTGCAGCTCTCCTCACCCGCATGGACGCCGAACTCGGTCGGTTGGAGCGCCGGGAGAAAACACTGGCATCTAAATCTGGGCTTCAGGAGGCCCGGATTCAACAGATGGAAGCTG
Source organism: Geotrichum ghanense (nom. inval.) (assembly GCA_022023575.1). NCBI lineage: Eukaryota > Fungi > Ascomycota > Dipodascomycetes > Dipodascales > Dipodascaceae > Geotrichum > Geotrichum ghanense (nom. inval.). The sequence continues at coordinate 727,601 of JAKKCX010000004.1, read as the reverse complement.
CATTGGAACGCTCTGAACGTCGCCGCGAGTATGTAGCTTCTGAAGAAGAAACGCGCGAGCTCCGTGAACTCCGGACGCAGAGGGATAGACTGGCGTATTCATTATCCAAGGCCAATCTCAAACGTCGTAAACTTCGTATGAGCATGGCAATGGCTGGGCCCCGATAGATATCTGCTTCTTTAGTTGCTAACTGGGCCATGTTGGCCGCGCCCTAGATAACAGCATTTTCTCGTTTTATTTGTTTTTTTTTTCATCTCTATATAAACCATTCTCTTTCCCTCTGATCCATCTCCTCCTCCTCCTCTTCTTTTTCTTCTTCTTTCCTTCCCTCCTTTTAGAATGTGCTCTATCGAAGAAATTGACAAGCTCAGAGAACTCGTTATCGAGGGTAGGTTTCTACGAATTTGAAATTTCACTTTTATCTACAAATCTAACTCACTATATTTCTAGCCCGCAGCGGTGCTTATGCTCCCTACTCCAAGTTTCGTGTCGGCGCTGTGCTGCTGACCACTGAAGGTGAATACATCAGCGGTGCTAACATTGAAAACGCCAGTTATGGCGCTGGTATCTGTGCTGAGCGTACTGCTCTAGTTTCTGCTGTCTCGCACCACAAGAGATCCTTCAAAGCTATCGCCGTCATTACTGACAAGGAGGCTTACACCAGTCCTTGTGGAATTTGCAGACAATTCATTCGCGAATTTGGCCCGAAACTGCCTGTTTACATGTTTACTGCCAGTGGAAAGGACTACAAGATGATGACTTTAGATGAGCTTCTTCCTTTGAGTTTCGGTCCTGAGGATCTTGATAGTTAGATATGTATATATATAGGATGATGTAGTTTCTCATTAAAAAAAAATATGATATCTGGGTGTATATTCCATCATAACTGAATTTAGGCTTGTCCTTGTCCTTGTGCCTGGATCTGAGCTCTGATCTGTAGCAGCTAGAGACAGAATTGTTAGTCAGTAATGATAAACAGCCAATTATAAGAAGACATACCTCATTTCTCTTCTGTTCTGACTTCTTTTGCGAAGCTGTGATCTTCTCCTCGACACGCTTGATTTCTCCAGTAATAAACTCCAGACGCTTGTTGACATTCATTTCGGCCTCAGATTTGGTCTGAGGTACTAGTACCGGACCTGTGAGTTTATATATAGGTGTAGAACTGTCAGTTATCGAGTCAAATTCGGCCTTGACCACGTTGTTCTCTGTCTCCTGAACAGCCAGAGTTTCACGCGATTGAATCAACTTTTGAAGTTCTATAAGTGTAAATAAATACAAGTGTTAGCTATAGCAGTAACAAATAGAGTCAGTTTTTATGAATTTGACTCACCTCTTTGCTCAGCCATGAAGGCTTCATTCACAGATTCGAATTGTTGTGCTAGAGTGCTCATTCTGTATTTGTGTGTGTTTGATGTAGTTAAGATAAATGCTGGGTTTTGTTTTTATTTTATTTTTTTTTTGCATAGACGAAGATAAAAAAAAATACTCCATCTTCTCTTCCTGTTTCTATTCTCACATTTACGCTTACATCTCCACCATTTTCTTATTTTTCAATGTTGGTGCGTTTTAATTACTTTTGCTTTTCTATGTGATCCCATGCTAACCATTCCGTCTTGTTTAGTTCAAACCTTGGGCAGAAGTTCTTCCACCTCGTCACATTTTGGATGATTCCGATTATGCTGTTCCGGCGCCAGGTCCCGTCGAATTCCATTCGGATTTTGACTCGAAAGTAGCCCATTTGGTTGTGCTTGCCACTCCGTTAAAGCCACTTCTTCATAACCATAAGTTAGTTCCACTTCTCACTTTGCCTCGAAACTCATCTGCTTCTGGATCTTCTCCAGGCTCAGTTACTTTTTCTGGTCTTCAAACCGACTCGCATACCGTTCTTGTTCTTGAACCACTTGATCCACTTTGGTCTTCGTATCTTGCACGCGCGCTGTCCGCGCTGTCTATATCTAAAGCTACAATTGTTGCACCAGCTACTGATCTTACTCTTCCAATTGCGTTCCTTACGACTTCTGTAGATGTTTCGACTTCTTTAGGCACCTCGATGACAGTACCAAGCGGGATCAAGGGTACTCCTGCTGCAATTATATCACAGATAATTCGTGACAATAAATGCAGCCAACTAATAGCTGTAGGGCTTAGTGCTGAGGGCCAGGCAGATCGTGAACGTATAGATGAGGTTTCAGTTGCAGAAGTAGTGGCATATCTCAAGTCTACTGGGCTTGAAGTATCAGCAGAGGGTATGGAAAATAGGGGAATGTATATTTAAACATGGGTGCTTGATTTAAAGTGCTGGATAGTCAAATAGATTCTCTATTAAAATGCAGTATAATACATGAAGATATATTGATAAATATATATATATTTAAGAAAAATCCTTTGACAAGGATTTTCAAATCACTAATGCATGCAAAAAACAAACAAAAAAAAAGATTTAGATTCGCTTAACTGGACCGCCAGGACTTGACGGTAGTCTGGCAGTCAATACCTCAACGCCGTCTTCTGTAACAAGCAAAGTATGTTCAAACTGAGCACTCCAAGAACCGTCTACAGTTGCAGAAGTCCAATTATCGGGCCAATTTTTTTCTCTAAAAGACCCCAATGTCAGCATCGGTTCAATTGTGAAAGTCATTCCTGGTCTCAAGATTCCCGGTGTTTTGTTGTTTGCATAATGCAGAATGTCTGGTGGACTGTGGAAGAGGGTGCCAACACCATGACCACAGTACGCTCTAACTACACCTAACTTATTAGCAGTAGCGTGTTTCTCAATGATATTTCCAAATGAACGGAATGGAATTCCGGGCTTAATAGTAGCAATGGCTAAATCCAGTGCTTCACGAGTGGTCTCAACTAAACGAACAACATCTGGATTTGCCTTGGCCTTGTCACCAACATAGTAAGTTTCGTTCAGATCAGAATGCATTCCATCACGGTATATACTGACATCAAGATTAATAATATCGCCGTCTTGTAAAGGACGCTTATCAGGAATTCCATGACAAATGATTTCATTAATACTGGTACATACACTTTTAGGGAAGTTAAAGTAATTCAACGGGGATGGGTAAGCGTTACGCTTCATACACTCCTCATGAACTACTGCGTCAATCTCCTCAGTAGTAACACCAGGTTTCACCATAGCAGCTGCTGCATCCAGTATTTCTCTTGCATCTTTATTCAATATCCTATAAATCTTAATCTTTTCCTTATCCATTACTTCGATCTCAGTTCGGTCTAGAACCAACTTGGACTCAGCACGAGGCACACCATCCAGAGCATGATCCGGTAACACAATACCGGCTTTAATTGGCAGTGGAGGTGCCAGTGGATACACTGCTCGGAGGTTACCGGTGTATGCTGATGAAGGGAACGGATCATACGTCTCACCATCTTTTGCAGGATGGATAGCCTTGTGCGTTTTCCAGTTACGCTTAAAACAAGTCTGTGAACAAAATGTTGAAGTGATGTTAGACTTGAGACAGGTAGGACACTTAAGTGTTCCAGATGCGTCATTACCACAGTCAGCTCCGCTACAAATTACGCTCATTGTTACCTGATTGTTCTTTCAGCTTGAATAGTTAAGAGTTAGTAGCCGACATAGACTTGAAAAAAAAAAAAAAAAAAAAAAAAAAAATTTGAATAAAAAATTTTGTCAGCTCACAGGATATTCGGGTATAGTTATCACGACCCTTGCCCTGTGTGAAATTAACGACCTATTATCGATATTTTATAATTTATTTATACATATGAAACGGTTTATACAAACATGAACTCAATGAACCTTCTAAAAGTTACTTCAAAACAATAAAAATTAATCCTTGGACTTCTTCTTCTTCTTCTTGGGTGCCTCTTCGCTATCCTCAGCTGATCTCTTCTTTTCTTTCTTTTCCTTTTTGTCCTTCTTTTCCTTCTTGTCCTTCTTGTCCTTCTTTTCCTTCTTTTCCTTCTTGTCCTTCTTTTCCTTCTTTTCTTTAACCTCTTCTTCTTCATCGTCGTCATCAATGGCGGCGCTTACATTGGGAACATTGGCAAGAACTTCATCCATGGCTTGCTTCATAGCTTCAGCATTCTTGGTAGGAGGCTTACCAGTATCAAAGAATTCAAGTCTCTCTTCAACTTGCTTCTTCAAAATCTGACCAAATGTAGTAGATGGAGTCTCAGCGTAGTTATCGATACGCGAAGCAATGGAACACTTGTTGGCAAGGAATCTAGAAATTCTACCCTTGTTCTTAGCACCGGCCTTACCAATGAAAGAAGAGTGGTAAATCAAACCGTACTTAGGGGTGTTACCCTTAGTCTTCAGTGCACGGAAAAGAGCCTTCTCAGCACCAAGAATTTGAACAGTGGAAGCAGGATATTTAGAAAGGTTGGTAAGAGAACCAGCATGGGAAATCAAACGGGCACCAACAACTTCACCAATAAGTTCTGACAAGTTGGGAGCAACGTTGTGCATTTTTTCACTCAAGTAATCAAACAGTCTTTTACGGTATTCAGTAATCTTAACAACTCTTTCAGCGAAGGCAATAACGTTGGTCATATCAGCCTCAGAAATATCTTGACCCATGGAGATCTTAGAGGCATTAAGAATCTGCTCAGCAATAGCAGAGTCTTCATTGACAAAACCAGCAAGATCGTGCAGCTTCTCATCGTTCAAAGTAGACTTGTCTTTGATGAATAGCGCCAAACGAGCGTAGGTATAGTTCTCGTTGACAATCTTGGCCAACTCAGGGAAATGCCATCCGTACCATTCCTTTACACGCATGGAGAAAGTGTTAATATCCTTGTCAAGTTGATCCAAAAGAGCAATAGCTTGAATAATGTGGTTATCGTTCTTGTTAACTGAGAACTTAACCTTAGCACGAGAGTAAGCGTGACCCAAACCAAGTTGAGATCTTTCAAGATCACCGGCTTGCAAATCTTGTATCAGCTTAACTCCATGATTTCTGATTCCACGCAACAAGTCTTGAACGACTTCGGATGAAATACACTCAACATCAGGAATGACTTCTTTAATGCTTTGACCAAGATTCTTGTCGGAAATACCTAATCTGAGCTTGCTCTTTTTGTCCTCAGACTTGGGCAAGTTCTGTTCAAGAACAGCCTTAAGATAGTCACTAACGATACCTTCTGAAATGTCGTTTGCGTTCTCCAAAGCATGAGCGGCACCCTTGAAAGGAGCAAAAGTGATGAGCTCCAGCACCTTACGGAACTTGGTGATGTCGTTAGCAGCCTCCTGAACCTCAGGCAGTTTAGCACCAATGGTCTCGGGTTGCAAAAGAACCTTGAAGAGCGCATAACCTGCTGCTTCTTCGAAAAGCACGTAATCCACACCGTTACTCATTGTTGATATGTGATAATGAATAGGTAGGATTCTAGTTTTCTTTTGTGATTTTTTTTTTCGTTTCTTGGGAGAAAAAAGAATCTTTTTTTCAGTCTTTGGAAAATTTTTTGCAGTGGGAAAAAAAAATTCACTTCTTTGGGAGATTTTCCTTACCCTCCTTTTAAAATTTTATAGTAAATGTATGATGTACTAAGATATAAGTCTTTTTCAGATTTTCCACTCAAAATTTTTTTATCGCCTTTTCTTCAGCTTTTTTTTCTGTTTTGCCTTCACTTGGTTTTGTTCAAGATTATTATCACACCATCATTATTAATACTAGTAATACTATTACTGTCACTAATATCATTAATACAACTACAATGAGCGTTACTTGCAGTGGAGCTGACTGTTCAAACGAAGCCACGGGCACACTGAAGTGCCCAACCTGTCTCAAGTCTGGCATCACGTCTTCTTTCTGCTCACAGACTTGTTTTAAACGTAACTGGAAAATCCATAAAGCTATCCATCCTCCAAAGGAAGGATTGACTTTCGACCCATTCCCAGAGTCAGCTTATTCTGGAGAACTTCGTGCAGTATATCCTTTAGCGCCACCCCGTGAGATCAAGGAAGGTGTTGAGCTTCCTGACCACGCAATTGACGGTATTCCTCGGGCAGAAAGAGCAGTGTCCTCTGGTGCTAAGATTGAGATCATGGATAAGGAAACTATTGAGGTTTTCAGAAAGCTGAATAGAGATGCTAGAGAAATTCTGGATGCGGCTGCCGCAATTGTAAAGCCAGGCGTAACAACTGAAGAAATCGACGCTGTTGTTCACGAAGAATGCATGAAGCGTAATGCTTACCCATCACCGTTGAACTATTACAATTTTCCAAAGAGCGTGTGTACCAGTGTTAATGAAATCATTTGTCATGGAATTCCCGATAAGCGTCCTTTACAAGACGGCGATATAATCAACCTTGACGTTAGTATATACCGTGATGGTTTGCATTCTGATCTGAACGAAACTTACTATGTTGGTGACAAGGCCAAGGCAAATCCAGATGTTGTTCGTTTAGTTGAGACCACTCGTGAAGCACTGGATTTAGCCATTGCCACTGTTAAGCCTGGTGTACTATTCCGTTCATTTGGAAATGTGATTGAGAAGCATTCCAAAGCAAATAATCTTGGTGTGGTTCGTACTTACTGCGGCCATGGCGTCGGCCACTTATTCCATAGCTCGCCTAATATCCCTCACTTTGCAAACAACAAAGCTCCAGGTATTGCTAAACCAGGAATGACATTTACTATTGAACCTATGCTTACTTTGGGTTCATTTAGAGACAATACTTGGCCTGATAATTGGACTTCATCTACCGTCGATGGTTCGTGGAGTGCACAGTTTGAACATACTTTGCTAGTGACAGAAGACGGCGTTGAGGTGTTGACTGCAAGATTACCTACAAGTCCTGGAGGTCCTGCTAAACGCATCTGAGTAGTACCAATGTTATGATTTGATTTGATTTGATTTGTATATAAAAATGTTGTAACTCCTTGTATCTACATCTATCATCCTTCAGTAAACAGGTGAAAAACAGCTCTTTAACATGATTATACTTTCTGAACCATGTAATTTGGGAATTTCCTTTTCTAGAAACTATGGACCCCTTTTCTCGAATTCAATAGACCAAAAAATGTTATAAACTTAGATTGGCTTTGAATTTTCATGTTCATATATACATATATACATATATACATATATATATATATATATATATTATTTTCGCTTAGCACAGGACATTCGAAACTTCTTTTCTTCCATCCAACATTTCAACAACTTTCTACACATACACGCAAACACATACGCCCATAAATATCTATACGCGTATACTGATGACAGCACCGCTAGCATCACACTATCAAGCTGAAGAGTCAAGCACGGCTCTGAAGCATATTGTGCGATCTTTTGACGATTTTATTGACCATGGACTTCCCCTTTCTCCTTCGACGCCAAACACGTCGGATTCCAGTTCATCTGGAGGTTCTACCTCAATGACGGTACGGATCACACTAACTGCACCGGAGTTTCGAGATGATGAATCCGTTTTGTATCAAATTCCGCCACTTCCAACATCAGACTCTGGGGTTATAGGACCGGCAGATGTTCTTGCTGAGGCTCACAACGGTGGATTGGGAAGTGGTTTGGGAGGAGGATTAGGATTGGGACTAGGGAATACTTCAAGTGGTGGTATGCTAAAAAACGAAGGAGTGGTTAAACGAGTCTTGGGCAAACTAAGGAAACGATCTGGTACTGGTGTCATGATTACAAGTGCAGATGTGAATTAAAATGAAAGAACTAATATTGACGTGATAAATATCACGTTGGACGTAACGCAACAATGATGATAACAATAATAAAAAATGGATGGATGGCTACTACTTGCACACACTTATACTTATTCTAATAATTAATCGATAACTTGATCAAAATATTTTGATAAAAAAATTACATGTAACTAAATAATACTTTAAATAAAATTAATACCCTAATAACTTTTATTTCTTTCATTTACTACTTTGATTTTTCAATTATTGTAATTCTTATTATCTTCGTTTCATTTCTGATAAATTCAAGAAATATAAAAATTTTATTACTTCTTGAAATATAGTTTTATGGTTGCTTATAAGCACCATTAATGTCTTACCTCCTCTTTCTTTCTCAATAGTAAACGAAAAACTTCTCTATATTTATAAACATATTTTACACAACAAGTACTATACAACTCCATTTGATGAACAAACAGGAGAAAAACAAACAAACAAAAAAAAACATTTATATAATATACACAAATTAAAACAAACAAAAGAGGTTTTTTTTTTCTCAACGTCTATAAGTCTCCAAAGAGATGATACTGTCAACAATTTTTTTTTAAAAATTTTTTTTTTTCCAACTTTGTTCTTCGGTTTCGTTAATTCAACAAATATCCTTAATGGAGTGGTATCCTCAATATCAACGAGAGCGGCGAGGCGTATTTTTTTTTTTTTTTTTTGGTTTTATTTTCTTTCAAAACACAAACAGCAATAACAATAACTAAAAGCACACAAAATCAAGAACAAAATCTAAAATAGATAATTTTCATAGACAAATAGAAAAAAATATCAAAATGTAAAAAAAAAATACCAAATTCCTTGTCAATATGAAAGCTACACCGATCCATTAACAATCATTGGATCAATGCGTTCAAACTCACCTTTGACTCCAGACCTTTGTCCTTGGGGTGCTTGCTGGTGTTGAACATGCTGAACACCATTTTGATGGTGATGAGCTTGGTTATCATTCAATAGCTCATGTTGCCCAAATCCACTGAAATCTGGTGTAAGATAATCAAACCCATTAGGAGAGTTATGATCAAACGAGTGTTGATTAGAGTATTGAGAAGTCAGAGAAGGAAGTTGGGTTGCATGATCATCTGGCCCATTAGAACCAGATGGTGGCAAGTAATATCGGAACTTGGGTGTGAAGCTCGCACCTTGTGATTGATCTTGTACATTGCTAGGACTGGCAGTTTGTGGTTGAGCATTAGCTTCATTATTAAGAGTTCCACGGGAAGCAGCTACAATATCGTCAATAGAAAGTTGCGAATGAACAGCTTTGGCATGACGTTTCATATCATACTCTCTGGCAAAGCGGTATCCACATCCGGATACTGGACATTCGATTCTACGATTAGCATCGTATCCAGCACCAGTGATACGATCAATAATGGAAGGGCCTTTAAACAACTGCTCGCGAACATTAGGAAGTTGTTGCTGTTGAGTTTGTTGTTGCTGTTGAGGAGCACCTGTATTTGCACCATGCTGCTGTTGGTAGGGCAAATTGTAGGAGAGATGAGGCAAGGATTGTTGATGTTGATGAATAAACTGAGGAGCATGCTTTTGATCGGTGATAGCTGACAACGGAGGAAGAGAATCAGCAGAAGCAGGGGTTTGCACCTGCACCTGAAGAATATCAGGGACAAATCCATGGAACTGCTGGTAGTGCGATATCAAGGAGTCTTTTTCACGGAATGTGGGAACCAACGGTGAGTTTTCACACTGAGGTTCATGACAATGCCATTCATGAATAGCATTAGCTGCTGCAGCGGCTCCCAACAGGTGAGCAGCAGCAGCAGTGTCTAGTTCGGTATGATGAGTGGTAGAGTGGTTATTTGTGTGGTCCTTGAAGTGCAAATCAAGAGATTCGGATGATTCAAAAAGCTTTCCACACAAATAGCAGCTGAAGCGTTTGTGAGCAAACTTGATGTGGTTTTGAAGATCCGTCCACGATGTGAACTTTTCAGAACACCCTTCAGCTGCACAGTGGTGTGGAGTTGCAAGTACTGGAGCAACTGAGCGGATACTGCTAGTCACAATACCAGTAGTATTTGAAGCAGCACCAGTAGCTGTAGCGGAGGAAATAGGGTTAATGATCTCCTGGTGAGACTTGTTAATATGTGTCTCCAAACGGCTCTTCACGTCAAACTCGCGGGGACAGTGAGGACAAATAAACTGTTTCCTAAATGTGTGGCATTCAGAAATATGTCTTCTAAGCTGCGAGTTTCTTCTGAATGCGGCAGTACAGCCCTCGTAAGTACACTTAATGGAAGGAACGTGGGTACGTTCGTGTCTGTTAAGATGTTGATTGGTATTAAAGCCCTTGCCACAGAAGGAACAATACAAGGGTTTCTCAACAGAGTGTGAAAGCATGTGGGTCTTGAGATGAGAGTCTCTAAGAAATGCCTTGCCACAGTTAGGATGGTTGCAAATAAAAGGTCTTTCATCAGCGTGAGACCTCAAATGCTGCTCAAGCAAGCATGGTCTAGAATAAGCCTTATCACAGTTGACTTCTGGACATAAGTATTTCTTTGCTCTTGGCTTGGGTTTCCTAGTTATGATGACAGCAGAAGCAGGAACTGTTGCAGAGGGCGTCGATGGAGTTGGTGTAGACCTTGAAGAATTTGGAAGACTCAGTGACTTGAGAATATCCGGATGTTGTTGTTGCTGTTGTTGTTGCTGTTGTTGTTGTTGTTGTTGCTGCTGCTGGTGATGATGATGATGATGCTGCTGCTGCTGTTGCTGCTGTTGTTGCTTTTGAAGCTGAAGTTGAGTCGGGAGATGTTGCTGAAGGGGGTGAAGCTGATGAAGAGCGCTTACACCGTGGGAATTTTGAAGATGGAGTGGGTCGTGGGATAAATGTGGTGACGGCTGTTGTTGGTGCGGAAGCTGCTGTTGAGTGGACATGCTGAAAGCTTCTCGTTAAGTTATACCGGAGACAAAGAACGCCGAAAAGTAGTTTTAGAAGAGCGATAATACGTGATTTGTCAAGCTGAAAGAGAGAACGGGAGGCGCTAAACAGGCGCGAGAAGAAGGACTGACTAGTAGCGAGAGAAGAGCAAAATTTACGTTTTTTTTTTTTTTCTTTATTATTATTATGATTTTTTTTTCTAATCACCGTATACTCTGGATCCAAAAAGTGATTCGTATGGTGTCTGATTTCAAAAGGAACAGAGCAATAAGACGATGAAATCTATTTAGAAAGAAGAGAAATCCATAAAATAAAATAATAATAAAAAACAATAAAAAAATAAAATAAAAATAAAAATTAAAAAAAAAAAAAAGTTGAAAACCGTTTTTTTTTTCTTTCCGTGTTTTTTTTTTTTTTACTTGACCTGAAAATTTTCAATTAGTAAAGTTAAAAAGAAAATTCCTATTTTGGGTATACTTTTTTTTTCACCAAAAACGTCATTGGGAGCTTGTTTGTCTATTTTTGTTAATATTTCCTGTTTTTGCCAATTAAGGTAGGGTAACTATGAATAGCCCTTTTGGAAATTTTCAGGTTTTTCCTCCCAAAGCACAAAATTCATTTTCAACCATCGTCAATCATTATCATCAATCATTATCATCAATCATAATAATAATAATAATAATAACCAATGTCTGACGAAGAAGGAGCGTATGTATATTTATTTCGTTTTTTTTTTTAAAAAAAAAAAAAGAATTAGCATATAAAGATTAAATTGTTATTTTTTTTTATTTTTTTTTTAATATTTATATTTATTTAGTGCTAATTCTTGTTTTATCTCTTGTTTCTCTATTTTAACTCTTTATTCTTCTTCTTTTAATTCATATTTAGTTATAACGAAGGATTTGAAAACGTCCTTGACGATGAACCTGACTTTTCTGGTGACGAAGAAAATTTCGACTCTAACGGTGCTCTAAACAATGCTACTAATAATTCAAATGTCGTCGAATCTAATCCCAACCCAAATGTACCACGCAAGAAGACTGCAAAAGAACTAGCTGTTCCTAAAGAAAATCGTAATACTACACCATACATGACTAAATACGAACGTGCAAGAGTCTTGGGAACGCGAGCACTTCAGATTAGTATGAATGCCCCAGTCTTGGTCGATCTTGAAGGAGAAACTGATCCACTGCAAATTGCAATGAAGGAACTTGTACAACGAAAACTACCTTTGGTCATCAGACGATACTTGCCTGATGGAAGTTATGAAGATTGGGGATGTGATGAGCTTATCCTGCCGCAGTAAGAGAGTACCATCATAAAGCTATTCGCATGGTTTAGCTCTGTACTAGTTTACTATAGACAAACATGACTGAGATGTCTGTACTACAAAATATATGTATAGATCTCAAGATGCCAAAGAAACAAACAAACAAACAAAATTTCAAAGAAAAAAAGAAAGAAAAAAAAACAATGTTATTAATTTGATTATATATAAGTCTTGTTCATAAAAGAGTGTTGGTATACAACAATTCAAGCATCCAAAAAGCATTTATAGAACCATATGATTCCTTCATTATTATCATTATTTTCTTCTTCTAGCTCACAGGCACCGTTGCATTAGACATGGTCAGTAGCTCTACAAAATCTCTATAATAAAACCAATCTCCATTCATTCCTCCAGATTTTCTAAATCTTTCAAAACACATTTCAATCTCGCTTTCAGGCATCCCCATTTCCAAAAGCATATCTTTTAACTCTGCCGTTCGAATCCGGCCTTGTTGTTCATGACCATCTTCTTCAAATATCGAAAACGCGTCCATCAAATCCTTTTTACTTGAAACTCCTGTAGCTAGTCCGCTCATAATTCCTAAATATTGTGCAAAATTGAGTGAATGAATTTCTGACTGCTCAGGCTCCTCTTGTTGAAGATATGTAAATGCTTCTTTCAAGTGTCGGATTTGTGAAGGATCCAATTGTGCAATAGATGCACTCGGTGTACGCTTAGGATCTGCTGTTGGCGAACCATATCCGAGTCTGGGTTTGGTAGATGACTGCTTCAATGTTAGATATATAAAAACCTTTCTCTAATCTAGATTCTAGATATATGTATATATATAAACTTTACCATTTCTCTTGTGTTGTATATATTTGAAAAATCGTATGAATGTTTGTTTAAAGTAGAAGGGGGTGGGAAAAAAAATATGAAGGCTTGTTTGTTTACTTTATGTAGCTTATTTCGGTTCCCACTCTAGTTGAGAATTTATAGAATTTCAACTACTACTACTACTACTATCACTATCACTACCACTGCTATTGCTATTGCTATTGCTATTGCTATTGCTATTGCTATTACTATTGCTATTAATATTACTACTACTACTACTACTACTCCCCATCACATGATTGATCAATCCATTTCAAAATATATTAGCCAACATGAAAAACTCTAGCTTAACAGGCCTTTTTCCAATTCAATTATTTAATCTTTATTCTTAAATATAAGTTTCACAGTCACCAAAAAGCTCCCCAGCATCGTAATATAAATCTATTAATGTTGCTGTAGACCAAGCCTGTGTAGGTGATGAGTCTCCACAGAATTGACCATCTTTATTAGTCAATTCAGTCAATCCAAACCATGGTGAGTTTTTAAGCCATTCCTTGTGTCCCTGCAATCTTAGTGACAATTGTTGGAATGTCTCCAAAAAGTTCAATTCATTAACATCAGAATTAGAATTGATCCCTTTCCTCTTCAAATCAAATTTCAAAAATGCGCGAAGGAAAAATCCGGTACACCAAAGCCATTCAGGGCCTTGGTGATAGTTACGACCCTTAGAAGTTGCAAAATCTTCGTTATCATAGCCATTATTGTAGTAAGGTCGATAATTCAAATCATCAGGATCCAAGGTCGCCATACCGACTGGTCCACGAATAATTGCATCCCCAAGAGCAATTGCAGTAACAGCATGTTGAACATCAAAAAGTTCTGGTGCAACAACCATTGCAATAAATAAATTCGGTCGAAGCTGGTAATCCTCATAGGGGCTACTAGACTTATAAAGATCCTTATAAATACCTCTTCTGTGAATGATACTGGGATCAACATTGTAGTTACTGTCTTCCTCTGAGTCAAGAGGAATATAAAAGCACTTTTCAAATGAGTCTTGAATCTTGTCATTCCATTCTTTAAAGGTTACTGTGTCTCCAAATTGATTAATAACATAGTCCTTATCCAAAATGCCATTTTCAGCCAACTCAATGGCATAACGTAAAGCACTTTTTAGTAAACCAATAATTTCAACCGCAGCTCCATTTCTGGGAGTACCGGGGATACCTTTGTTTCCAGCACGTTCGCTCTCCCCCATTTTATCCATCCAAGTACCACAATTATACTTATTACCTCCAAATACAAGCCCTGAATCCCATTCCACATAGATATTTTGATTAAAACCTTCATCTTTCATCTGAGAATCTAGATTGGGACCTGCATTTGCCTCACGGAACTTGATGCCTTTGGCGTGTCTTGAAAGAATTTCATAATAGATTTCTGCAATAGTAGTTTCTTCTTTGAAAGCTCTATCATCGGTGTATGGTACATAGTCATCATTCAAGGGAAATCGTCTCTTCACCTTTTCCTTCATTATTTCAATACCATTAGGTACCATTTTAACATATTCCTGTAAAATTTGTAAAAAGAACCAAGTAGCATCCCTTGCGTTGTAACGTGGATTGCGGCCAGCATCTAATAAATTAGGAATCAAGCCATGTTTAAGTGTAGCAGCAAAACCCAAAATGTGTCTTTTTGCTTCTTCAAATCTACCAGTACACAAAAGTAGTCCTCTCAAAGAAATAAAAATATCGCGACCCCAACATCTCATATAATCGTGACTAAAGTGAGGCAAACCTGCTGCCATACTACCCTCGATAGAGAAAGGAGTCAATGATGTACTTGGAACTTTTCCAACAAGTTGAAGACTCGTCAAAGAAATATTCTGTAGAAAAAATGTACCTTTGCCTATATGTTTGGGTGTAAGATTGAAAAATCTTGAACGACAAGCAATATACGAATTAAGCAAAATCAAACCAAAATATCTGGGAACCATAAAAGCAGGTAGCTTACGAATAGCATCAAATCGACTCTTCAACCAGTCAATATAAGGCCTGATATTTGGGAAATCGCTTTCATACTTGTAAAGACGGTTAACACAATAATCCAATGCCCACAAGCCTTCACGAAGATGATCGCTGATTAAATGTGCCAAGTCATTATCATTGATCATTTTAACAAGAGGACCCATAAAACCAGCAATACCGGCATAAACTAAAGGCCCATAGTTGGGAATTTCATATACACCGTCTTGGCCATTGCTATAATCACGTTCTTCTCCATCACATCTATACATAATGACATTTAAATCCAGTTGATCCAATTCGGCTACTGCCTCGTCGGCGCCTTCTCTTACAAACTTGTCCAAACTTTCATCAATGTGATTAATAGTTGTCTTTAGCAATGCAATAGACCCTTGAGGAAAATATCCGTTGACAGTAATAGTGGTAGTGCTTGAAGCAGAGTCGTAATTGATTTCAGGAAGATCCAAGTCAATTAGTTTAGTAGGAATAGGAGTAATGAATTTTGGATCATATTTGGCTTCTCCAGTTTTCTGCAATGCTTTACTGAGAACGGCTTCAGCTTTTGATCCCATTAAAGTTATCGGATTAACTAAATGAAAATAGTTAGTAACAACGTCGATTATACTTTAAATAAAAAATAAAAAAAAAAAGAGCCAAGTTTACTTACTCTTTTGGTCTCCTTCAGGACTGAATTTGGTTCTGGCAATAAGAAACCAACCTTCGCCAGTTATTGAGTTTACTCTGTGAACTGTAATATATTGTCCTTCATGGTGAACATGCATTTCATCAACAGAATCTTGTCCCATTTGAGTATGGACATCATATAGCTGCTTCTTAATTTCGGAGATACCAGTGCCAAATGTATATAGTCTAGGTTCAGTAACAATTTCCAAAAGTTTAGGATACCCTTCATCAAATCCCATAACGGAACCAACTGCACACGCACACATGGACACTAATGCAGCGTTGGGCAATGTGTCTTCTACCGTTCTTTTTTGAGCTGGCATTTCATTATCATGAGTACAATCCATAAAAAGTGCGTGAATGTTACTTGCATTGACAAGGTGAACAGCTTCATCCTCACTCCACCTCGAAAAAGTGTATACAGGCTGTTTGGAAAAAGATCCAATAGGACGCCCACCGTGACGATGAACTAATCTAGATAACTCGCCAACTGACCAAGCTTGCATTGCTTCTCTAATCAACGAAGTAATTCCCAAACGTTCAACAAAAATTCTATCCATGTCTTCAGAACCAGTAAAAAGTTCGGCTGCAACATACAAATTATTCCGAACTAACCTAGCTTTGTCCAAAAAATATTCGCCGACATGTAGTGGTGTTGAATGACAATTATCCACTCTAAATCCATGAAAATACTTGGCCATAAGCTGAGTATATTTTGTCATACGATCCCAAAGATAAGGCGAATCTTTTGGCTGTGAACCGTATCTCAGCTTTACACAGTCACCCCAAATAATAACCTCTCGCTTGAGGTAAGCCTTAGAGCGATCACTCGCAAAGTCGACAAGAGGATCACCGTTCCAAATCCAACCGTTATTGGCAAGTTCCACAATCTCCCCATGTGGTCTAGTTCGAACTCTAGTGAAATAGGTTTCAATTAGAGGGTTTTTCTCATTTATTGGGCCCAGTTTGGGACCATTGTCATCAATTCTAGTGTATGTTATTCTATTGTATAGTTGACTCTCAATGGTAGCAACATCTTCATCATACTCTTTGTATAAGGGCAAGTTTATTTCATTAAGAATCTTGGTTGCTACCTCTCCAATTGTTTTGTCAGAAGGTTCTTCATCTTTAATCACAACTTTAAGGATTTCAATGAATTTCAAGGCATTAATAGTTCTTCCAAAGCGTTCTCGTCCCAATGCTTCAAAATTGATAGCGCTATGATCAACTGCAAATTTAGCAAGTTTCTTTAATTCCTCGAGCTTGGGAACATCGTCTTCATTATAGTCTAATCGTCCGTGTGATATTTTATAGGCTTCAAGAACCTTCTTTTTGATAAATTCGACATCAACGACGTAATACTCCCATAGTCTTACAGCAGGGAAAACATTTGTCTTGATACCCTCCATCACACGATCCAAGTCCGAAGTCGAATTTAGCTGAGTTGGGTACCCCAATGCACCCATATTGGCCGAAAATTCAAGAAGAGCATTGTCCAAATCAATCGCAGGTTTAAGATGTGGAGCGGTCTTAGCAGAGTATCCTGCTTCAGGGTGGTCTTTAAGCCAGTCAGAATTGTTGGCTGTATGGTTAAAGACTATATCTGTCATAGAGAGCAACTTCAACTCATGCTCCAAATAGTGCACCATATCTTTTATATCAGCTTCACCATTAGGGAAATGCTCAGCATCAAAAGCAAGCTGGTCATAAATTGAGTACGGGGAGTTAGATTCACCTCTTGCTTGCAGTGGAGTAAAATGAATCATGTTGTATCCTTTATCTTTGATAAGCTTGAACTTCTCTCTCCAAGTGTCTTTGGGTCCCATCCATTTCGAAATTACAGATTCGATATTAAGTGAGTTCAAAGCTAAAGGCTCGCCATCCAGTTGGAACCCAGCTGAGACTATGAAGTAAAACTTTTGTGTACAACTTCTTGCATAGTCTTCTACTAGAATATCATGTATTTTAGTTTCCGGATCTTCCTGTAAACTGGTCACATCTGCATTTTCATTAACAATAGCCAAATACTTGTTTTGGGGACGTCTAAGTTCAAGCACAGACGGGTCTTCTGAAGAGAGGGCAGAATCACTTGTGTCCTTCTCGTCTTTTTCTTCCAAATCGTGGCCGTTCAATTGAATCTCGATTTCCTGGATAGCACGAGACTTTTCTTCTTCAAAATCAGTGGTATTAACAGAGCCATTTGGAAGGTCAAAGTATGGCTCCTTTATGGGAAGATAGGTAATGAAGTAAGAGAATGCACCTGAGGTGTGAACTTCGATATCAATGTGCGTTTCTTGGTGGAACGATGCATTGATAGGATACGTGTAAAACTTGAATCTATTGAACTCCACATCTTTTGGAGGAATGTTGCAGTGGACTACACCCTGATTGACAATGGCTGAGGTAGAGAAGACAACAAGCCTGAGAATGTAAGGGCCACTCACAGGCTGCGGTAGCAAAATGAATTGACCTTGACCTGCAGGAAGAGGTTGACCCGTATTTGAGAGCGGGAGGTTATATATTTGCATTGGGGTGTGAGCAGCAGTAAATTTCGTAGCAGTAGCGATGTAAGAGTACCAAAGAAGGAATGAAAGGAAAAAAAAGATTAAGAGACAGAAAAGCTAAAGGACTTTTTGGTGGTGGAGGGGAATTTAGTGGATAATGATAGTTTGGTTTAAACGAAGGGAAACTGTAAAGGAAAAAAAAAATCAAAAAAAAATAAAATAAAATAAAAAAAGATGGTTGCAAAACTACACCTAGAACAGAAGAAAAAGCTTGATCAGTGTGGAACAATTTAAATGGTAT
The DNA here is from genome assembly GCA_022023575.1 of Geotrichum ghanense (nom. inval.). Classification (NCBI taxonomy): domain Eukaryota; kingdom Fungi; phylum Ascomycota; class Dipodascomycetes; order Dipodascales; family Dipodascaceae; genus Geotrichum; species Geotrichum ghanense (nom. inval.). The sequence goes on along the minus strand of JAKKCX010000004.1, from coordinate 709,373 downwards.
AATGGATCTATCTGGGGCGACCTTTTTACGGGAACAATCTTGTGGTGAACAACAGAAGCTGTTATTGTTACAAAAAATGTGCAAGAGAAGGGATTCAGAGACTCTGTTGTGAGGCCCACAATTACAAGAAGTATACAAAAGCGTTGCGATACAGCAAGTTATGATGTTAAGGTTGACATGAGTTTAAGATGATTAGTTTTTGGAGATAATGTTTTGACAAAGAAATAGCTATTGTTTGATGGTGTTGACTGGTGGAAGAGCAAGTAGAAATGCGTAGTGTTTTGTGGATGTTGAAGGGTTAAATTATTTATTTATCAATGTATATATATAAGATATATGTTTTAGACTTTAAATTATAAATCATAAAATTTAAGATATAGAATATAAAACATGATATTTAAATTTTAAAACATAAAATATGAGAGATAAAATTAATATATGATACATAAAATATGAGGTATTTATCATAAATTACATAATTTTTATATGTATGTGTGAACCAAATTTCTTCTAAATACGGCTTTTAAAACTCATGTCCAAAGTAGTCTTGTGGCCTAATGGAAATAGACCAAAATAGGAATTACTGTTTAAAGTAGGTATTAAAAATGGTAGTACCCATTTACTAATGGTCGTACAAGCACTACGCAAACACAATAGCACACGCTGGCTTTATCTCTTTGTATTGATACAGCTGTCTGAGATATGCCTTTGTACAATATACAAACTATATGCTTTGAAATATCTAGTTATGGACTCATGTTGTAAAAAAGTCCAGACAAACAGTAGTATTGAATTATGATGGTATGGGAATAGTCAGCATGTTATTAATTCAAGTCAGAAAAAATATTAAAAAAAAATAGCGAAAGGGCTGGAGGTAAAGAATCTTTTACCCAAGTGTATTTGTAAGCACTTTTACGCCGTAGAGGAAATCAAAATTCCCTTCTTTTCTTTCCCGATCTTTCATTTCTTTCTTCCTCATCAACACTGCTTATTTCTTGATCCCTGCTGTATCTAATTCTTCAGAACTCTGGTTTACAATAAATTAGCAATGGACTCATCAGCTTTCTTTGAATTTGAACCCTCTGTGCTAGACGCTTTTATAGATTCGACGACAGCAAAGTCTGAAAAGAAGCAGTCTCAGCAGCAGCAGCAACAACATCAACTACTACAAGAGCAATCAGAGCAGCAACTTACAACTACTGACTTTCTTATTAATCCAGCACTCTCGACAACTTCTTCAGAGCTCCCCGATTTTTCTATCGATTTTTCTAATGAAACTTCTACAAATATTCTCAATTTAAGTCCAAATGTTTCCGCTCCTTCTTTGGAGGTGAGTAATGGCCAGACACCTAGTTCGACTAATTCAGTTTCTCCTTACTCTCCCCTTACTGTTGGCTCCACTTCGGGAAACATTGGAAATTCAGTGTTTTCTAATGATTTTTACGAAGCTAATGAAGATGCTCTTTCTTCTCTTCATAGCAAAAGAAAGGCTACTCCAAGTTTAAACGAATACTCAAAATCCACCCCCACTAACTCTGATGACCAATATAAGAATCCAAAGTCCGCAAAAGTTACAACCAATAGTACCGCAACTTCCTCTTCCTCTTCTTCTTCCTCTTCTTCTTCTTCCACAATTCCTACAAAGAAACCCGGTAAGCCTGGTAGGAAGATTGATAACACTGAACCTGCTAGCAAGAGAAAGGCACAGAATAGAGCTGCTCAAAGAGCTTTCAGGGAGAGAAAGGAGAAACACCTCAAAGACCTAGAAGACCGCGTAGCTGAACTTGAAGCCGAGTCTAAGAGCAGTAACTCTGAAAACCAATTTCTGAGGGAGCAGGTGTCTCGTTTAGAGAACGAACTTAAACGGTTTCGCACTTCGCGAAACTCTTCTTCACCGCTTCAGCTTGCGGAAGGTTCTAAAAAGTTTACATTTGAATTTCCATTTTTCCAGTCAAAGTCTAAACATGGGTCTCCTGGGTCACTTGCAACTGACTCTGCAGCCAGTTCACTATCTTCCCCTAACTCAAATAGATCACCGGCCTTTGGAAGTGAGTCTTCGAGATCCTCACTTCACTCCCCGGAGTCTGTAGTGGCAAATAGTGTTAAATCCACTGGACCAGTTAACAATGTATCTGGCGATGAACATGAAGAAACCTTTTGCGACAGGCTGAACTTGGCTTGTGGAAATACTCAAAACCCTTTCCCTTTGGCTGCTTCAGTCACAAGTACACCTCACCAGACTCCATTGGTGATATCGGCCGAGCCGTCACAAAAGCAGCAATCACCACAGCGCAAGAGTTCGACGACTAATAGTCTTGTGTCGGCTTCGGCGCCTTACTCATTAGATATGATTTCACCGCCGATATTTGAACTGGATTTCTTATCGGAGTACAAGGATCCCATCTTTGACAAGGATGACTTTGATGTTAGCGCACTTACTACAGAAATCAGCTCGTTTGATCCTTTGGAGCCAAGTAACTTCAATACGCTTAACTCAAGCAACTCTACACCTGCTCCTAAGGAAAAGGCCCCACTACCTCTTGAAGAAGAGGCCTTGGGCGATACTGTTCCTGCAAAATCAGATAAAATGATGACATGCACAGCAGTTTGGGATAGAATCAGTCAGCATCCTAAGTTTGGCAATCTGGATATTGATGGACTTTGTGCAGAACTTCGCACAAAGGCTAAATGTACGGACACTGGAGCAGTTCTTTCAGAACAGGATGTAAACAAGGCTCTCAACTCATTAAACTCAGTTAGTACCTGATCTGATTTGCATTTTATTCTCATTTGTCATGTCCATTTCTGTCTTATTTTTACGCTAATCTGTCTTCTCTCATCCTTTTTATTATTATTATTATTATTATTATTATTATTATCAGTACATTGCCTATTTTGTTGAATGATTTCTCTTTATTTTTATTATCGTCAAGTCTCTTTTTTATTGTCTTTCTATGAAAGTTATTTTTACATATCAATTATTTCCATTTAGTAAGTTATATTTATTTATTAGTAGCCATGAATTAGCTCATGCTCAAAATTGAAATCAAATATAAACATTTATATGATTGAATAACTGATATACATTTGTTAGTCTTACAAAAAAAAATATATATATAAATTAAATTGAAATAAAATAAAATTTCAAGTGCATATCACTGTATAGGATGCATAGGAAAATGAAACTAGTGAGTGCTTTTATTTATTCCTTAAAATGTTAATCATGAGTTCTTTTGAATGACTGATTTCTGAGTTGTTGTATATATATACAAGTATATTCTATTTGTACGACAGCTCAATAATTTATTCTTCACCTATTTTATTTTAATTCTGGTCTCAGCTTGTTATCATTGTTGTTTTGTTTTTTTTTTTCTAAAATATATATATATATATATACTTTGGTCATGGAAATGAAAATAAAGAAGTTATATAATTTAACTGTATCTCCTATTATTATTAATATTTTATATAGTGAGTATAAAAATATTAAATATTGAAATAAACTTTGTACTTATAAAAATACCAAGTGGGTGTGTTTACTTTTACTTTGATTTTGTAGCTTTTGGAAGTAAAATTAGTATGATTCAAGATTTCAATGACTCAAGCTTTGACTATAAACTAAGCAATTAAAGCTTTAATCAAAATATACATTAGAAAAATTATTGCTTACACTCACAATAATATATATAGAATATTTTTGCTTTAGTTTTTCTTTACATATATAGACTAACAGTGAATCCAAAGATATTTTTTGTCAATGGTAAGCTCTTCTGTTGCAGGAAGTGGTACAAGTGTTTTTTTGTAGTTGACATCAAACACCTTAAGGGTGGGAATTGCCAACAGTCCTCTGTTCAAGGGAAGAAAAACGTACTCAATTGACCGTCTAGTATATGGAAGCATCCTAATAGTGAGCTGTTTAGGACCTTGAAATGCAAAACTGTCGCTGGCTCCCATAGTTAAAGAATACGTTAAAATATGTCCAGTTGCATTCTCTAAATGATAATTAGCAAATATAGTTCCAGTTTCACTATTTTCTCTTTCGATATCTAGTTGTAAAAATGTTAGCAACATAAAAACGTATTTACAAGCTTATGAAATTCAGGTTTTAAGGATGGTAAGAAATCCTATAAGTCATGTTCCAAAAATCGAGACAAGTATACTTACTAACTATTACTCGAGGTTCAATTATGGGTAAGTTTAGTCTTACTGGTGAAATTTTGAACTCATTCACCACTTCGCTATCTTTTCTTTTCCAAAATAGCTTAAGATGGGCCTCAGCAGTTACTTGTCGAACTTCTGATTCACCTGATCTAGCTGTATCAATAATATATGAAATCCGATGTCTATCGTTGTGATCAAGATTAATAGGCTCTTCGTTTTTAGGCTTTTCTACTAGATCACAAGTAACATTATCAGGTGTAATAATCTCCAAATCAGATCCTATTAGATCAACAGAATCCTTTTCTGTCAAGCATAAAACAGATGAACTAAGTTCCCATTTTTTCCAAATCCTTGGGGTGATTCCAAACCCAGTTTCGCCATCTTCATGAGATGGAATAAAAAAACTAGACCAATTTTTAGTATGATACCTAGGATTAATATCAAAATTCACAACAAATGGCTTTTGTACTGGAATTGAAAAGCTGACATTATCCTTTACAAGCGTCTCACTATCACTTACTGAGTAATAAGTGTTATAAAACTCTACTGTAAAGTTGCTTAATGCTATAGATGGAATTTGAACCTCTAATTGAATCTCTTTACTTCCATGTTTTGGTAATTTCAAATCTTTCAAGGTAACTTGAAGTTTTTTGTCCTCGACCCAGTTGCTTAAAATAACATCCCCATTCTTATCTGAAGACTTTACTTGTGATTCTATGATCACATCTTGTGGCTCCTCATTAATAAATTTGACAAAAATCATCACTTTTTCACCAATAGCAAAAGGCCCTTTATTACTGAGAGACAAAAACACTTTAGATGGTCTAGGTGAAAGAATAATTTTAAAAGGATCTGAAATTTTAATAAACCTGGGCTTTAGTAAATTTACCTTGTCATACCACAATGAAGCACCAGAATGATCGTCAAATAGTGGTAAATCTAAATTCAATCGTAAATTGCGATACTTAGCTATTACCTTCAGAGAAATAACTGATGCTTCACCGAGCTTTTTAGGAATATTTTCAAACTCCAAAATTCTCTTTTGTCCAGGATTAAATGTTAGATTTGCTTCACCTTTTAAAATTCTATCTTCAAAGTCAACCGAATCGTCTTCAGGCTCTAGATTATGCAACTCAATATAGTCATCAAAAGGAAGATCACCATTATGGACAATATGAATTGACGGTAATTGTCCAGATATAGTCAATAGTACATCTTCCAAAATGGAAGCTTGTTTCGATTGGCTTTCAAAATTTTGAACAGGAAATTTTGATTGAAGGACTAATTGAGAAGGTGAGTGCAATCCTAAAAAGCTTTCTTTTTGCTCAAAAGTGAAGTTTGCAGAGTATAAATCTAATCGATAGTTTTTAGTGTCTTCATCACTGACGGTTTTTAATTCATCATCATCTAATGACAATTGATTAAACTTTTCTTCTACTGAAGGCTCAATTTTATCATTGTATAAATTGTACTCCAGTTCAGATAATGACGACTGATACGTGTCTCCAATAGCCAACGAAGTTTCAAGTAGTCTTTTTAATACCGTGTTTAATAATGACTTCCATTTTTCTTGTCGATAAGACTGTGCTGCAAGTTTGTAATACTCTTGGGCCTTTTTTAAGTCCTTATCATAAAGTAAATAAGTTTCACCTAGTAGATAATATGTGTATCCAATAGTACGATTATTTTTCAACTGAGAAAAATCCTTAATTGCTCGTGATAAAGCTTCTTTAGTAGCTGTGTTAATTTCTTTCATATCAGAAGAGTCCTTATTCATATATGGATCTTTTGAATCTTCGTAATTTCCATCAAGCAATTCAACCCAAAGCTGAACTGCTGTTAAATATAAATTTCCACATCGAGGTAAACAGTCACCTGGTGTAAATTGATCAACTGGAATATCTTCAAACTTGATTTGAGATTCAATCACTAACTCTGCTAACAATGCATACTGTGTCGCCCGCCAGTTCTTGTAAGAAAATCCTTTTTTTGAAAATTTTTGCTTGCTCTCTAAGATATTTCCCACGCTGTTCAGATGAGTCAAGAACTTTTTGTAGCCTACATGTGGAAGGCCAGAATAAAAGTATAACTTGATAATATGATATGCAACAACATCTAAGAACATACGATATTCTTTCCATCTCTGAGCAGTGGTCTCAGTTAGTGGATGGAGAGTTTCAAATAACTCAGTAGCCATTTCATATGTCACTTCATAAGCTTTTGATGCTGATTCAAGTTCCTGTCTGAACTCGGCTAATGCACCAAGTTTGTAAGAGTATCTTATCTCCCATCCTGCGTTTGATAAAGGTGATGTGTTGATACCTGCAGCATCTTCTGCTGAAAGGGCCTTTGGTCTACCCCCACGTTTTCTTCGAACCTCCCTCGCAATACTGGAATAAAATTCGGTGGCAGCAGTAAAACTTAGTTGACATACAGTTTCTGCTAATGTTTCCAGTTCAATTTCAGTGCTAGGAGGTAAAAAGAACATGCCAGTTCTAGCAGCAAGCCCTACATTTTTGCGAAGATAATATATTCTGTCATTTAAATTTGGATCAACGGATGGAAGAGCATCTGACACTATAATCACGACGAGTTTTATGTTTCTTTTGGATAATTGGGCTTTCAAGTGATTGATTCTGTTGGTAAGTTTCTCATCTGCTGCTTCTTCTTCTTCCTTAGTTTTTGCGTTGGTATCTAGAAGATGAAGGCTAATAAATGTACTTGGAACCAAATATAAATATTTTTGGAGCCATTGAACTGACATTAACCCGTCAGGATATAGGTCTGACCCTGGTGTTAGTGGTGAGATAGGTGAATGAGATGACCCAGACGGGTACTGGACTTTGAAATTTTCGCTACCATGCCTACTCAATGATTTCGAAGTATCTATATTAGAAGTCTCTGCATTAGGAGTCTGGATAGGAATATGCTTTTTTACCGCTGGAAGAGTAAATTCATTTTCACTGTCACCCTTAAGAAATTGAATATTCAAAAGATATGGCGCCTGACGTCGTGATACTTCAATTGCGTGCGGATTCCAATTAACGATATCAGTTGATTTATTAGCAAATTTCCAGAAAAGCTCCGGCATTATTACGTTCTCTTCCTCAAGTCCTTTGACTCGGCGAGTAGTGATAAGCTGTTCACCATTTTGGGCCAATGGATGGTTTTCAATATTTCCTTTAGTTGAGTGTGACCAAAGTCGACTCAAACATCGTCTATCCTCACTTTCAGGGATGTCTAGACCTGATATTAGTACTAATGGTGTAAGGTGTTGTAGTGAGTCTATTGGGTACACGTCCTTCATGATAGATCAGTGAGGTGGTACAAAAGAAAATTCATAAACCGTTTCCTAGAACGTCAGCTTAGAAAAATCAGAAAAAAATAACACTTATAATTAAATGTATAAAATCCTTCTACTAGGTTTGAGCCACACACTCCAACAAGCCATTTAAATATAGCCACGACAAGAAACAAAAACTACAAATATGGCCTAATTATTATCAAATGTTAGATAAAAAAAAATTAATTTCGAGTGCTAAATGGATTGTTTAATAAATTATGTATGCAAATATGAGAATGTGTGAACTGAACTAGGCTTTCCTCCTGGTACTACGACGCGGTGGAGGTTTGGCTTTTTTCTGTGTCTTCTTCGCAGGCTTTGGCGTTTCTTCCTTATCAGACGGTTCAGGTTCAGGTTCAGATGGCTCTGGTTCGCTTTGTTTAGCAGATTTCTGTCGAGTATTTCGTTTTACCCTTACTGGTGGTTTTCTAGGTGCTGACCTGCTACGTTTCATTGGAACAGCTACTTCTTCATCTTCCGTCTCTTCTATCTCTTGTTCACTTTCTGAAACTTCCTCTTCATTGTCCGCCACGGATGCATTCGTATTTTCTTCCTCTTCCTCACCATCATTGTCACTAGCTTCTTCTTCTTCTGCCAATGCCCGTTCTTGAATAAGAACACCAAACTCATCCCAGTCTAACTCAAAGTCTTTAATATATGTCCCATCCGTTGAAAGTTTTCCACCTAAGCTACCAAAATACTTTGGGGGCTTCGCACTTTCTTCCTCTGCTAGAAATATGCTCTGGTCTTCTAACTCATCAAGTCCTTCCAAATTATACAATGTTCTAAGTTTTTCCCATATATCTCTCGTTGTTAATGGTGAGCTTGAGTTTATATTCGAATTATTGACCATTTGATATATGGCCAGCATTCTGAAATGTTTGTGCCTCCCAGCTGGCTTAAATCTGCATATCGCTTTAAATAGTGCAATTTCCTGTTCTATTGTCCATTCTCGTGCTGTCTTTCGTTCAGTCATGATGATCCGAGATTGTAGGTTGGCGTATATAAAAAAATGGTATTTCAGTCAACTGTACAACAAAAGTCTTTGTGGTGGAAATATTGGTCTGACAGCGTATTTGTGGGAACTGTATTTTTTTGAGCTGAAATTTCAGATGGGCCAACCAAAGTGTTAGAAATTTTTTCAACCACCTTCTCTTTTGACAATAACGATCCAAAGATGGTTAAACGACAGAACTTGTTGTTTTCTCTCCAAAGAAAGGTTTGTTACTTCCTGATTCTTTTTTATTTTTAGCATTCATCTAATTTTATTATATAGCGAATTAGAGCTTCTTGGAACAAATATAATTTGTACAACGCTTTGGTTTGGAACAAGGGTTTCAGAAGGGGTACCTTATATCAACAAAAGTGGACTGCCAAAGCAGAAACTAGAGCGTATCATGGTGAAAAACTTACGGAAACACAGTTTAGAAATCATTTCACTGGTCGACTGAATGCCGTTGCACCACTGAAATCGGCAGCAGAACGAGAAAATCAAGAAGTAACACCCTTTGCGCTTCAAACATATGCTGCTCTCGAAAAAAGATTAGATATTGCATTGTTCCGTGCTATGTTCGCTTCTTCACCTAGACAAGCTGCTCAGTTTATCAAATATGGAAAAGTCAAAGTTAACGGTATCACTATTAAGCACCCTGGTTATACGCTAAAGGCAGGTGATGTTTTTTCTTGTGATCCTGAACGTGTCTTACAAGCAACAGGTCGTTCGAAGCCATCTTTAAAGCAATCAGTCGAATTTGTCAACCGTCAAATTTCCAGATATAATAGATACGTCAAGAAAGCAAAGAAAAATCCTGAAAGAATGTTCAAAATACGTGAGCGTCACAGAGCGAGACATCCATGGTTATTTGAAAAAGAAAGAAAGAACGTTGAATCTAGAATTTCACGTACTAACTCCGAAATTTTGGAATCAATGAACAAAAATATTAACGCAGTGACACCTTCAGTAATTCTCAAAAATATTTTATTAAAAGAGAATGTCTTTGATAAGAATGGCTCATTACCTGATTTCGGATTTGGTAAGGATGTTCAGTCTAAATCTATCTCTGTATTCCAGCTTGTAACTGGTAAACGTGCCATTTTGACTCCAGTTGAGAAAGAAAGCTCCAATGAAAATGAAAACGTTAAGACATCTGAAACAAACGTTGAAAATGACGAGGCTAAGGAGACTCAAACAGAGGTAGTATCATCTCAAACTACAGAATCTGGTGAGACTTCAGAGTCTGTTGTAGCTTCTGAAACCGACACTAGTGCAATTGAGGTTGACGAAGCTAGTATTGATAAAACCGTCTCTGAATATCTACCTGAGCGAAAGTATGATGCTGCTGGTAAGCCCGTTGCTGCTACTAACCCTCCTCAGCATGCATCTGATGTCAAGAAACTTCTTCTAGAAATCGTTAAAGTTAGACAAGAGCAAATTCAAGTTGAATCTAAAGCCAAACTTCTTGATCCTTCTGACCCAGCTTCATATAAGAGACCATATGATCCTAAATGGGCCGAAAAGTTGCAAGAAGTACCTCTCGTTGACGCTGAAGCTGCTGAGGCTGATCCCCAATCAGTATTGCCTATTAGACTTCCTTGGTTAAGTGGTGGTCACTACGGTTTGCAAGAGCCTGAAAAGCCTTATTTCACCCCTTGGGCTCCCCGACCTTATTTAGCTCCTTTCGCTATCCTCCCTCATCACATTGAAATTTCTTTTGAGACTTGTCATGCTATTTATATGCGTGATCCTATTGCTAGACCTGGTCACTCTGAAGTTATCTCACCTTTCTCTCTGGATATGCATGAACGTGCCTATATGTTTTACGTTACTAGAAGAAGAAAGTGAACAATTCTTGTATTATAATTAATATTATTTCTGTAGATATTGTATATATTTTGGTTTAAGATATATAAAAAAAAGTAGCTGTGTAAATATAAAATCGACCAAAAATTATCTATCAATTTATAAGCTTTTACATGGATGTATTATGACATACTATGTTAATTTGCTAATATATGATATTATAAGAATGTAAATACTTTAACCAGAATGCTCAACAATGCGACTAGTAAGCTTACCATTGACAATTTTATGAACAAATTGCTCAGGCACAGGTGTTTCGTCAAATTCACCCTCATCACCCTTAGGAGTATACACATTGAGAGCAGTAGTTTGAGACGTATAAATCTCTACATCTAAAGATTCCTTGGCTATGTAAATTTGACAAGAGTCAGATTGATCCATTGAGATAGTAGGAATCTTGCCTGTAGATTGGAATCCCAGCTTCTTACATTTGATAATATCAACTGATGAAACTAAAGACTCAGCTACAACACCAACATTTGTACAACCATTAATGGTAATAGCATTGGCTTTGCCTTTAATTTGAATAGTACAGTCAACACATTTATCAATAAAAATAGCTTGATCAATTGAAGCTTCAACAACAATTTCATGATTCTTTTCAAAAAACTCAATTATCCATTTAGAATCTTGTAACTCTTTTTTAGGAGGCTTCTTATTGGATAATGTTGTAGGTTTCTTTGGAGGAATAGGGGACTTCTTTCCATGAGGAGTTACAGGAGGAGCTTTACGAAGCTCAGGATTCTTGTGTGTCATTTGGCTCTTATCAACCTTTTTAAGATGAGATGTAATGGAAGATCCTTGATTTATTTCATCAAAGACAGCAGCATGTCCAGTAGCAGGAGCAGGAGATCCACCTACAATATCATCTAACAAATTGGCAGGAGGTGGTGGTGGTGGTGGCGGTGGTGGACCACCTGCTGAAGGAGCAGGAGCAGGAGCAGGAGTTGGTGCAGAAGGCTTAGACTCAGCGTTGCTGGCAGAAACAGCTTCAGCAATAGACACACCCTTAAAGTTCCAGCTTGGCCCCGTGGTATGATTGGCTTTTACGTATATTTGCAATTCAGAGAGTAGTGTCATGTAAGACTGAACCCATTCGACATAAATTTTGTCAACATTTCTAAACTCTTTCAACACCTTATTGGCATAGAATTGAGCACACTCCTTAAAGTCAGCAATATAAGGAGCAGGAAGATCTATAGCTATCCAAGTAAATGCAGAAGCACCCTCAGATACTGTGGCTAAGAGGTTAATCTGTGGTGACAATTGGTTGCTTTCTTTGATACCAACTATTTCTTGAAGTGGAGTGGTTATCTCAGTCAAAAACTTAATCAGCTCAGGATCCTGAGGATTAGAAGGCTTTTTGGCTTTTGCAACAATAGATAGAAATTTTCGTGTGATTTTTAAAGCACTTTCAACATATTGGGCTTGCTCTTCAACGAGAGTTCCAATTTTCTTACTCTGGGTTAAGAAAGGTGTAGCAAAATTGTCGTAGAATTTATCAAACTCAACAATACTCGTTGAAAGTTCTTCAGCAGGTTCAGATGGTTTGTTAGAAGGAGCTTGAGAAGCAGGTTCAATAGATACGGTTTTTGAAGCTTCAGAAGAGGGAGCAGTAGTAGCGACGCTTTTCAAAGCATCAGCTTGAAACTCGGTAAGATCTTCCAAGCGGGAAGTAGCAGCTTCTAATCTAAACTACGAGTATCAGTAATCTGTTCAGTAAACATAATGAGTACTCAATTATACTTATATTCTTACCTTTTGATGAGAGTGAGAATATTATGTCCAGGTAACGTAGCTTCAGACATTTTGTACAATTTTATAAGGCCTGAGGTGTAAGAAAGATAATATATGGTATGTGATGTGAGACGCAACTTAAAAACAATGAGGTGTACAGTTTCTGAATTACTACTATGGGTAAATTTCAAAGCCCTTGCCCAAGACATAAATCTACAATTGACATTTTAGTCCTCCACAACACTTTGTAGAACGTGGAATCGTGATAAATATACTCTTTATTACAAAATGGCTCCTGAAGCTTCTATACCGATAGACAAAAACGTCGAAGACGAGGATTTTAGTATTTCTCCATCAAATGTCTATCCGATCAGAGATTTCACACGTCCAGAAACTGCAGAACCTATTTCAAATGGGTGGGAAGAAGGAGCGCCAATTGTAATAGATTTGGGTACTTATAATACTCGTGTTGGTTATGCATCAGACTCTCCAGCCCATGTTTTTCCTTCGCAATATTCAAAATTTCGTGACAGAAAGATAGCACAATCATTTTCGCTTTGTGGTAATGATATTTATTTAGATAGTAATGGAAGGCAAAATATGAAAATTCCATTTGACGGGCCTATCGTTTCAAATTGGGAAGGTATTGAATTGCTACTTGATTATTCATTTCTTCATTTAGGCGTTGATTCTAGAAATTCTGTCGATAATCCACTTTTGATGACAGAGCTTTTGGGCTGCCCTGCTTCACAAAGAAGAATATTTAATGAACTTTTTTTTGAAGCATATGATATCCCTTCTGTTGCATACGGTATTGATTCGCTCTTTTCGTATAAATACAATGGAGGTCGCAATGGAGTGGTTGTATCTTCCGCCAATGAATCAACTCATATAATACCTGTTGTAGAAGGACAGGCCCAACTTTCTATTGCTAAAAGAATCAATTGGGGAGGTAAACACGCTGCAACTTATATGCAAAACTTACTCTCGTTGAAATATCCATATTTTCCTACGAAGATAACTCAACCACAGGCCTCATTTTTGGTTCATGATCACTGTTATGTTTCTAAAAACTACGCACAAGAGATTGCAGATTTCATTAAATTTGATGGTATGGAAAAAAGAGAGCGCGTGATACAATTTCCATATACTGAAATTGTAAAGGAAGAGAAGACACAGGAAGAAATTGATAGAATAAATGAACGAAAAAGAGAAAGTGGACGAAGGTTGCAAGAACAAGCAGCTAAAATGAGACTTGATAAGCTCATGCAAAAAGAAAACGATATTGAATATTATCGACAACTACAAGCTAGAGTCGAAGCTGGATTAAAAAAAGATGCAAAGAGGACATTGGAAAGTGAGGGATTCAAGGATATTGCTGCTCTTCAGAAGACAATCAAAGATCTTGATAGATCAATTCGAAAAGCTAGAAAAGAAGATCTAGGTGATGAAGAAACTGAACCTCAAACATTCCCTTTGGTGGATATTCCTGATGATCAACTAGCTGAAGATCAAATTAAAGAAAAGAGAAAGCAACGACTTCTTAAGGCAAATTATGATGCTAGAATGAGAGCTAAAGAAGAGAAAATATTAGAAAAGCAAAGGCTAGAGGAAGAAGAAGCTAAGGAGCAAAAATGGAGAGAAGATGATTTGGCTGGCTGGATTGCCACTCGTAGAGAAGAAAGAGCAAAACTTCTTGAGAGGGCTAAAGAAAAGAAGAAGTTGAAGGAAGATTTAGCCAATAGAAAGTCACTTGCTTCTCAAATGAGAATGAAAAATATTTCAGCACTTGCATCTAATGAGTCTGGACGTGGTAAAAGAAGAAGAGGAGCTACGAAAGGTGACGATGATCCGGATGACACCTTCGGTGCCGATGATGGAGATTGGGCTATTTATAGGGATATTGCAAATGAAAGCGATGGGGAAGAAGATGAGGAAGAACAAAAAGAACTAAAACGGCTTGAGGATGAACTGTTAAAATATGATCCAAATTTCACTATTAAAGACACCCAAGAAGCGGCGCTTGATTGGCGTGAAAGTAAAATTCATCTCTTTTTACATGGACCAAGAAAGTTTGACCCAGAGTCTCAAGAACAAGCACACAGGATGAATTTGAACGTTGAAAGAATTAGAGTCCCTGAGGTTTTGTTTCAGCCCTCAATTGCCGGAGTGGATCAGGCTGGAATTTTGGAAATTTTGGATGATATCCTTTTGCGACGCGTGAAGCCTGAGGTGAGCAAAAGTATACTGCAAGATATTTTCTTGACAGGTGGACAGGCGCATTTTAAGACGTTTGATGAGAGACTGCAGACTGACTTGCGGAGTATTCTGCCTGTTGGAAGTCCTTTAAATGTAAGAAAGGCTAAAGATCCATCGCTTGATGCTTGGAAAGGTATGGCCCAGTGGGCGCTATCTGGTGAATACAAGGCAGGCTCCATTACCAGGGAGCAGTATCTTGAAAATGGACATCATTATCTGGTAGAACATGCATATGGTAACCAATACTTTTGATGCTATTTAATTATTTGATAATATACTTATGATTTGAATTAAACTATGGGGCAAAATTAGATTAGATGTACAGTGGGCTTTTTAGTTCCATAAAACAATTCATTAATTTCTATATTTAGAGACCAATAAATTTTTCTATTAAGTTGATTGTTATTGTATTATAAAAATTAAGATTATAAAGGGCTTTTCAATGGAAGTTCTGGAATCGGTCTGTCTTAGATTTATTTTAGACAAAATATTTTTCATCCACTAATTCACAGTAAAAATTGCTAGTATTGGAATGATTGATCTTTAGGCAATATTAAGATTATAATATATAGACAAACCGTGGAATGTTCAAATTAGGAGAACGGCTGTTATACAGATACAGGGAAAAAAAAAAAAAAAAAAACTCCCAGTTCAGTAAGCCCTAGCCCGATTGAAATTTTATGAAATAATAACTAACAATGCACATAGAGTTTTTCATTTTTATTTTTTTTTGACACCACGGTTTATACACATCACTTAGAGGAGATTGGACATTAAACAAAGAAATACAATGTCAGAAGATCTTGATTCTTATGATTTATTCAATCCATTAACTATCAAAGAAGGGGCTTATGTTATGCTAAAGCTCCCTTCCGAAAATCATCGAGTGATTAAGCTTACGCTTGGAAGCATTATCAAGTTGGGAAAATTTGGATCATTTTATTCAGATGATATCATCGGACACCCATTTGGGTATACTTACGAAATTATTGGAGATAAACAATTGCGTATAGTAGATGAAGAGTTTTCTACTGATGTGAATGAACTTGAGGATGATGAGCATAATCAAGATTTGAATGATGATCCAACCGCCCAAACTCTGAGCATGAAAGATATTGAACAGTTGAAGAAACAAGATACGAATGGTGGTCGTTCTTTAATAGATAAGGTCATAAGTGGACATGTTGCCTTTGATAAAAAGACTCAGTTTTCAAAAGAAAAATACATGAAGAGAAAAGAGCAAAAATTTCTTCGAAGGTTTAGGCCTGTGCCAATTGGATCTAGTGAACTTATAGATTACTATGTGGATAAAGAAAACCCATCAAAAGTTATGGATATAACTGAGGAATCCTTAGGATTGGTTCTAAGTTTAGCCAATATTCGTCCCGGCGGAACTTATTTAGTAGCAGATGATATGAGCGGTGTTATGGTTGCAGGAATGCTGGAGCGTATGAACGGTGAGGGACTAATTATTGTCGCCCATGACGAGGAACATCCTAAACTTGATGGATTAAAGGTATTAAACTTACCAGAAGCTTATGTCGAAAAAATGGTTCGCAACATTAGCTGGCTTGATTTCCTTGATCTAGAGCAAGCAAAGGAATATGAGTTTGAAGAGAAGACTGAAGATGAGATTGCTGCACTACCTGATAACTTGAAATTGCAGTATAAACGGAGAGTTAAAAGGTCTCAAAACTATCATTTTGTAAGGGATATTATTGATCAAAGCAAATTTGACGCTTTAATTCTCGCTACAAACATTGATGTTCCCTCTCTTATTCCTAGAGTTATTAACAGCATTGCAGGATCTCGGCCTATTGTTATTTACGATCCAGCCAAAGAGCTACTTGTAGAAACAACGTATTTACTAAAGAAAGATCTCAGAGTACTTGCACCAACGATAATGGAGACAAGAATCCGAAAGTATCAAACTTTACCTGGAAGAATGCATCCTCATATGACAATGAGAGGAGGAGGAGGATATATTCTTTGGGGTACACGAGTGTTCCCTTCAGACAACGTTAATGCAGTAAAGATAACGCGTGGAAGAAAGAAAGTCCTGGAAACTGATCGGAAGTAAAATTCCACAATAGCATACATTCATAATTTTTCAAAAGTTTAGAATGCATAGATATATTAATTCATTCATGTGTTAACAGTAAGTTGAAACGTAAACTTCAGGTCAGTTTAGCATTAATCGTGAGGGATTCTAGAAAAGACCAAGAAGGCTTCCATAACAAAGCAAGCCTTGGAATACCGCTGGAGTCATGCATTGATCCAACCGTCCAATTCTTGTCCTTTGCAAGCTTTGCAGCATGTTCTATCTGCTCTACACTTCCGACTTCTAGGACCACTGCTTTTGCGTCATATTTGTTAGCATGATTAAAGATTGCTGTGTAAAATTCCAAGTTTCCTTCAAGAGCAATCTTTGGCTCATACAAACGCACTGATCTACCTAGAGTTATGTCATGAAGAGATGGAATATAAGGAGGATTTGCTGTAATGAGATCAATTGATTTTGGTATTTCGCTTGGGAGATCAGGCAGTAAAACGTTAGCCTGGATAGTTTGAAATTGGTTATTTTTCTGGTTTAAATCCAGTTGATCAGCATTTAATACAATATTTTCATTCACAAGATCTAAAGCCTTAGATGAGATATCGACAGCCCAGAAACTAGACTTTTTCAGATAGGTTGACAATAACAATGGAATACAGCCAGTTCCTGTGCATAAGTCAAGTACATTAAAATGCTTAGCATTTGTATTGTCTTTTATTGTATTACCGAGTTTAACGGTCCATTCTTCCGTCTCCCATCGAGGTATTAGCACGCCTTTTTTGCATTTAATATCTAAATTCCCAAACGGTTGTGATCCCAAAATGTACTGCAGTGGTATCATTTTGCTTCGCTGAAAGCACGCGAATTGCAGTTGAGAAGAATCCTGAAACTGCTCACTAAGCCACCGGAGTTCATTTTGAGCAGATTCTAAATTATGCGTTGCTTTTAATAGCAAAGGAAGTAGTCGATTGGAGCTTTGAGCTTTTGATAAAATGGACGGTTTTAAACGCGGCATGATATTTTTATGCTTTCTTTCTGAGTTTGATTTAGAATGAGTGTGAGTTATGTTGGATTCATTATTGATTCCAGTAATTGGGAGAATTAAAGTAAAAAAAAAAAAAGGCTTTATAAGAAAAAACAAACTATTTTCTTACTTACATTGGAAACAAATTAACCAAAATAAAAGCTGCTATTGTTATTTAGAACCAATTAATATATATATTAAAAATGATATTCTGTAGCATTGAAAACAAACCGCAAGTTTTGGGTTCTTTTATTATTGAAGTTCTATTAAAACAGTCAGTGCAGCTTACTGCGTTGACGAGGAATTTTAATATACATCACGTAATACCCTAAAAGTAGGTAGACGGCCGATAACAGTAATAATAATAATAACAATAATAATAATAATAATAATAATATTGAATCAGCAATAAGCGAAAACACCAGCAATGAACCTACATTAAAAAGATTAAGGTAACTTAAATGCTACTTTATATGAAGCCACGGCTACTTTTATTATTTATATACTATATACTTCACTAACTATAGCATACAAAAGCCACGCTGATAAAATTCACTTTAAAGCTTTGACTGATTAAGTCTACATAGTGTTAGGACCTGGTTGTTCTTTTACGATTAGCCACTGTGAGTAAGTGTAAGCTTTTCCCACCCAGCTTAAGTTATAATATGAAACCGAGCTTAGTGGTCCAAAGTAATGGAGCAGTAATTAGAACTCCGTTCTCATAAGCTAAGGCGGCGACTGCTTGTGTGAATACTACTGATTGTAGAAGCCGTCATAATGAAGTAAGTTTTAAACTCTATAGATGAGAAGTGACTATCAGTTAAGTTTTTTTTTTTGAAAGTTGCGATTAGTTCATAGGCGAATTTTTTATAATTATTATTATAATTATTTTTTATAATTATTATTTTTATTATTATTATTCTATTTCCAGATGATAAAGGTCGTAGAGTTTGTATCAAAGAAAAAAAAATTACGTTTGAGTTCTTGACAAATTCCGTCATAGAGCTTATTATCAATTGAGTTGGAGGTCCCTTTTTATTCCAGAAGCCTACTGGCCAAACTGATATTTGACGGCTGATATCATTTCTGTCTTGTTAATAAATGTATATTGTCATCACCGGAGTTAGAAGAAAGTTGCTCACAAGTCTTTAACGAATAACCATTAAATTCATCAGTTTTTCGGCTTGATTAAACTGAACTTTTTTTTTTTTTCAACACAAACTCAACACAATCCAACCTGAATCAATTCAGCTAGATATAATTCAAGCTGTTGGTTTTATTTTTGAACGGTGTTTATATCACACAGATTATCAGTTTTGATCTAGTAATATTTGGGATTAGCAAATTGATACTGGCAACTTGAAGAGTTTGTTTGAATAATGTTTAATAAAACACATGTACTATGGGAATATAGATTATATAGATTACAATAACAATATATTAAAAAGTTTTGGATAATTTGCATGATTTATTTTATTTTATTTTATTTATTTCATTTATTTCATTTTTTTTTAATTTTAACTGCAAAAAATGTTTTGGAAACTCGTTTTATTCGATGAATATAAATCTATATCTATAATATGTACATTACTACAGGTCTTTTTGGACATGCGATATCTTGTCGATAGAGAGAGTGCATAAATAGTATTATTTAAAGAAAAGAAAAACACATGTACCAAGTGCTAAGACATAACTGACATAAAGTTCATGTTCCTGATGATGATTACAAAAACATTATATAATATAACTATCTGAGAATTTAACCACTTTACAGAAAAAAAACCGGTTCAGGCTAAAAGCCAAAGAAGGTGTGACATGGGTGTATTACTAGATTGAGCAGATATTCCGAACACGCTGCTTACTATGAGAATCTGTGCATATGTAGAAAGAAAATAAAACTGATTATACCGTACTCATATTTACCTACAAATAATGATGAGTAGCTACATGATTTAGCAGGTCTTCTACCTAGACAGTTAGTACATGAAGCAAGTATATAGGTAATCTTCACAGCAAAATCCCAACGCTCAGGCAGTCACATCATTCTTGATTAAAGAACAGTCACATAGTGGGGAAAAATAAATAAATACATATGCCATGAATGTTGTTGTAAAAAGCTTGCTGAAGTTTGATTAATGGTTTTTCTAGCATATTTTCCCTTGGACAACACATCAACTAGATTGATAAAACACTTTAGGCTTTTCTCAAGAGTCTGCTCTATCAATTGAAAATAATAATAATAATAATAATAATAATAATAATAAATAAATAAATAATAAATAAATAAATAAATAGAGAGATACAGAATTAAAGAAATTAATTAGCAGTTCAACAATTAGAATGAAGGTCAATGCTATGGAGATATTACATTGAGCTTTTCCCACACACACATAAGCTTTTTTTTATCATATTTACTTTTATTTTATTTATTTATTTACTTACTTATTTATTTATTTATTTATTTTTATTTTTCTTTTCTACAATAATTTCTTTTGACAGCTCTTTTATTATTCATTAATTCTAAAACCCTAATTTTTTTACCATTTCTTTTTCATTGTAACCAACACACTGATAATGTAGTCATTGCCTTTATAAATCAAAAAAATTCTCCTTGGAACGAGAAAAATCTTACATTTTTTTCTCTTTTTCTCTCTTTCTTTCTTTCGTCGTTTCCACGTACACTCTTGGGAAAAGAAGACTGATATTTGCACATTATCTATTCAGCTAGATATACGTTGGTCTTGAATTTGTTTTACAAGTAGTTTTATTTTCAACACGACGTTTCGTTCAAAAATCTGTGCAAGAAAACTCACTTTTTTTTTTTTTTTTTTTTTTTTCAGACGGATTGCCTTTTCTCTGAACAAAATTATTTTTCAGTAGACCTCCTCATTCCACCAATACCAGCAACGCTAAACAACTCCATCTCAACAATAATGGATGCTTGTTGAACCGAACAGCATTTTTCTGTCCGACAACTGTTTTCGATTTCACCAGTTTTGACTACTTGATGTTCGATACTTTTTATTTTTTTTTCTCGTCATATCTTAGCACATCCTCGGACTAGACTGTTCCTCATTTTATTCATTACATTACAGTTTCTCTATTTATTCATCATTATAATTATTCTTTTTATTTATTTATTTGTTCTTTCATATCACAGTACAGTTATTAACAAACAATGTTACTAACTCACCAACAACCTCATCTCATGGCTCAAACCCACCAAAACAATAACGCGCCGGGTAGGACTCAGAAATACCCCAGTGCAGATCCTAAATCCAGCCAACCGCGCTCAAAGAACTTTTACGGCACACTTCACAATAAATCAAGGCCTAGTTTAAACCATACATACAACAACGATCAACAACAAGTATCTGAGCCTATTGCTAGTTATTTTGATATACCAAGAGACAGAAGAGCTATTTCTGGGCGACCTTTCTCCCCTCATCCTCTTTCTCAAGAATACAAGGAAGATGATGCAGATGATAGTCGTAAATCTTCTTCAACCGAAAACTTCCCTACTGGTTTAGGCCAACAAAAACCATTTCAGCTCCATTTATCAAATAAGAAGGCCGTGCCTCTTCGAGAAGATGTATCACCAGAGCTCGTCAAATCCCCAACATTGCCCCAAAAACCAAAAATGCCTGTAGACAGACCAAGTTTAATTAGATTTTATTCGACTCCCACATTACCGTGTCTTAGTCCTACTCGCCAGCAGTTCAGGCTTCCTAATTCGTCCCCACGAATTATCAAGGAAACCTTGGATGCCAGCTTTCGTATCGATGAGACTGGCAAGACAATCAATCAATACCTCATTAAAGAGGAGATAGGTCGTGGTTCTTTTGGCACTGTTTGGCGTGTTATAGATACAAACACCCAAGAACAATTTGTAAGTTAACATTAAGTTTATTTATTTTATGCATTATGCCCTTTATCTGGCTATAATTAGAACTAACATTAATTTCGCGCAGGCCATGAAGGAATATTCGAAATCAGCTTTACGTAGACACAAGCAATCCGAACAACTTAGAGAACGACGGACTGCAAGACGACGAGGTCCACCCCCAAAAGGAGGAATTGCTGCTCCTCAAGAAGATGACTCACAAAACCCAATGAACCTCATTCGACGTGAAATCGCTATCATGAAAAAGCTCGACCACCCCAATATTGTCACATTAATTGAGGTTCTCGATGACCCACACGGCGACTCACTTTATATGATTATGGAATGGTGTGGTATGGGTGCCATCATGCCAACTAATGAAGACGAAGATGAAGATGATTTAGACTATGATGAAAAGCCCTTTGAGTCAATTTATACTGAAGAACAATGCCGTCTTTACTTTCGCGACATGATTTTGGGAATTGAATATTTGCATTCTCAAGGTGTCATTCATAGAGATATCAAAGCTGATAACCTACTTTTGGATGAAGATGATGTGGTAAAAATTGCAGATTTTGGAGTTTCTGAAATACTGGACCCTGCCAATGATACTATCACCAAAAATGCTGGTTCACCTGCCTACATGGCCCCTGAGCTAGCTGCTCTTTCCTCGCATGCTGAATTGAAAGAGCATGCGGCCACAAAGGGCATCAATATTTCATCATTATCAGGAAAGTCTACTGATATATGGTCCATGGGAGTCACATTATACTTATTACTATTTGGAAGACTGCCATTTCGTTCCAGCAACATGATTGATTTATTTGATCAAATTGTTAATGATGATATCGTACTTCCTGCGGGTACAAATCCTGATTTGGCTGACTTGTTTAGTAAAATTTTAGCCAAAGCTCCTCAGGACCGAATCAAGATGGACCAATTAAGAGAGCACTCTTGGGTCACACACAAAAATGAAGACATGCTTTTATCAAAGGAAGAAAACATAGCTGTCAACATAACTCCAGTTACTGAAGACGATCTTTATTATGCTATTGAATTTGTTCAAGGTTTAATGGAGCCCAACCAAGCATTAGCTAGACTTAGACGACTACATGGTTGGAGAGGGTATGCTAACAATAATTCTAGTTCGTCATCCATTTCTCCCACTATCAATCCCGTGGACATTGGCCGCTCCCCCTCTCCATTGGATGAAACTATTTCATTGTACAAGCTTACTAGAGCGCTTGAGGAAGTGGTTACTAAAAGCACCACATATAAGCATTCTAACATTTCAAGCATTTCGGTAGTTTCCACAACGACACTTTCACCTCCTTCTCCTACTTTAGAGCAACCGCAGCCACAACAAAGTAACATTTTTGACGTGGCATTTCAAGAACCGCTGGAACAGCAGACTGTGTCTGTATCTGTGTCCAGACGTTCTAGCAGAAGAGTTTGTTCGGATCCCACTGAGTCTATTGAACAAGAAGAAACCAGATCGCGATCTCTTGATGCAGACACAAGACTGTGATTGAATAATACACATTCCACCTTTACATTTTTTTATCATTCATTAATATCCTGATTTCATTCTTTAGTTTTGTTTTATTTCATTTCATTTTGCATTTTGTGTTTTATTTCATGATCATTTTTGTGTGTGTTTAATTTGTCTTCTGCTCTGTTTTCGTTGTTATCGGTTTGGCTGTAATTTGCCAACCAATAATAAACTCGGTTTGGGTTATTTTCATAGGTGTTTGAATGTAGCTCTTTTGAACTTAATATATTTAATATACATTTTTATACTATTAGAAGATTTTTTTGTTTATTTGTTTTGAATTTCTTTGGAAAGATTTATAGAAGACTCCATTAAAATAAAATTAGTCAACTTTACATGATATTGCTAGTTAAGTTCAATTGGCTGATGGTCTCGATAAATCTATCAAAATAGTCTAAAATAACAACTAAATATGGCATTTTCCCCCCATATCCCCTCTCTTTCTTTCTCCCTCAAAAAAACAACAATAAAAACAAAAGCTGAAAACGAATAAATGAATAAATAAAATACTAAGCCAGTATTTAGAACGTGGGCTGTTTTTTTTTTTTTTTTTTTTTTTTTTGCTTATTATTATTTTTTTTGAATTCCATAATATTTTAATACCCCTACTAATACTGTTTTTATTCTATTATTATTATTATTATTATATATCCTCCTTTCTTCTCCTCTTCATCACACACATATATATATATATATATATATATATTTATTTATTTATTTATTTTATTATCCCTCTATTTCCTCTCCCAACACAAACAAATATGTTTCTCCTTACCTTTTTCTTACTAAAAATAAATTGGTTTAAAATCTCAGTTTAAATAAACAATTGTTTAAATTTTTTATTCAATTATAATAATGATGATAATGAGAATAATAATGAGAACAATAATAATAATAATAATAATAATAATAATAATAATAAAAGATAATTAATATATACATGTATTCCGGGGCAAGTGCTTATTTATGATCTTGTATTTCTCATGTATTTTTCCACACAAGCTTATTTGTCTGCATTCTTATCTGTGTTTTTTTTTTAAACTTTAATCATTATATAATCATTCAATGATGACATAATTTACACGTGCATAACGAAGTTCTATACAGTATTTAATTAAGCGTTACAGTATACATATTATATAATATGAGCACCACCTCTATTTAAACAAGCTTATTTATCTTTAAGGTTGTGCGCCATGCAGTGATTTTGTCACCAAGAAGTAGCTTCTAGATAAGTAGAATAAAAGAAAAGGAAACATGATATTCAAGTGAATGAATGGATATATGTGTATGAATGAAAAACGTGTGTGTGTGTGTGTGTGTGTGTGTGTGTGTGTGTGTGGCTTTATGAGGAGAACAATCTTCACCATCGAGAGAACATGTGCAATAATTAGTGGATCACAGAAGGATCAAGTAATATTGTAACAAGTAAGATGAGTGCTACTGTTACTTTTGATTACCTGTCATTTTGCTGAATCCAGCTACAAATTGACAACATGTGTGTGTGTATTCAAAGATGAAATGTATCAAAAGCCAAAGAGAGTGTGTAGTAAAATAAAATAAAATAAAATGCAATGCAATAGATTATGAGTTGTTTTTTTTTTCTCAGTCGTCAAAATCAGCAAGCTCGTATTCTTGAAAAGATGTCTCCATCGTACGAACCATTGCCAAATGACGCTTTTCACCTACTCTACGACCCAGATCTGTTTTCAGTGAGTCTTTAATGTACATCAAATGTTGCATATAGTGCTGAATAGCAGAGTCGGTGTTTTGGGAGCGAGTATCCATACCTGGAATAAATTCACGCTCGCATTCTAGATCTTCGTTTTTAAGATAATACAACGGGCGATCAATAACAGCAGAATAAGCCATCACTCTAAAGACTCCAAAGCTGCCAATGGCATCCAACCGGTCTGCGTCTTGAACACAGTGCAATTCACGGCAGGTTTCAAACCATCCTTTCCAAAGGCCTTGCTTGCGCAGTCTTCTTTCATGAGAATAACTAGTGTTTTGTGCAATGAAAATGACATTTTCAATTCTGGATTTGGACATCCCTCCAGAGGCAAGAACTTGAATCATTTCAGCATCGGTGGTGTGGGCACCAGCCTTTTTAGCATACTTATGGTCCTGGAGATCATGGAACAAAGCACCCAGTTCGACAACTTCAATGTCGACTGGTGGAAAGACAGAGCGGGCAAGACGCAACGCCATGCGACGAACTCGCCATACGTGGAGTGCATCGTGAGAAGGATCAAAGTTACGCATTTTAGTACGAACCAAGTCCTCAGCGTGTCTGAGTGTAGTGATATGATCATAAGTCATTGTATATATATGTTTAGACAAATGATGGAATATGTATAAAGAGAAAGATAGACAAAATGCAGACGTGCAATTGATGATGAGTGGAACGTAAGTAAGTAAATAAATAAGTGTAAAGGAAAGAAAAGATCTCTTGAGAACTAAAACTTATCAATCAATCAAGAGATAACTAAGCAAGTTTATAAGCACAAATCTATAACACCCTAGTCTAGAGTAAAATGTGCGTCAAGAGCGGGAAAGAGTAAAAGGGCTGGAAAGATTTAGGAAGAATCAGGGAAATCTGATGAGTATTTATTTGTTTTTATTATTATTACTATTTGACTATTTTTAATTTCTTGTTCCCACAACTTGAGCACTGATAAGAGCTAGACCTTCTGATTAAGATTTGCCCTTTAAACTTACTCCCTTTTACTCTGTCCTGCGGCAGGTCCGTCGGTATCCGAGTCATTTTGCCCGCGTGGTGTGTGAATCACCATGAGCCTGTCCTGGATCTTCTATGTGACGATACCCAATACGAGTGGTGGTGATTTACCAGCATTTAATTACAATTTGTTGAGGTTACTTTCGTCACACAGATGTGTTTTGTGTGGGGTCTTTTAGCCTTGTCTCGAGAACATGATTGAGTATTTGTGTGTGTGGAGTGTATGTAATTGTAATACTAAAGAGAAAGCGAAGGGCTGAGGCTTAGTAAGAATTACGTGGCTGGATGCGGACGTTTGTACGCCCTATCTAAAGTAAGCTAATCTTTTTTCTTGTCCCCATTTTTAAAAAAAGTCACATGATACTTATTGCTCTCATGAACATTAAGTCTAAGTCTCTTATATGTTTTAATGAAATCAGATATAATATCTGGATACATTATATTTGGTTGATAGTATGAATAGTCGTTTAAGAACAACTTGGAAAAACAATTAAAGAAAAAAAAAAAGAATGTACTAGTAAGTTATGAATGCAGTCAAATGATTTTATTATATGTGGCAAATAACTTCTAGTATAATGTAGAACATAATTTAACTGTATAAATGAGTTTCGTTACCGTTTAACTCTAAATAATGTTCTTGATGTAGATATAATTTAGCTGAATAACAGGGAGAAAAAAATCCATGTAAAGTGCCTGGTTATGTGTATATATACTACCAATAGTAATAATATTATAATTAAGCAATCTACAATACAATCTTTATTAGGTTTGGTGTGGTAAAAAGGTCTATATATATATACTAAGTTGGCATTGATTGATGCTAATAGAATGAAAAAGTTCACCTTTTGATGCGTCAAGTCTTTTTATTTAAACATTTAACTCATGTATGTATAGTTTAATAATGTCTAAAAGCATTGCAACTATTAAAAGGAAAAACATGTGGCAAAATATCATTGCTTTGAATTGTTGAATTGATTGTCAAATTAGTATGTCCACTAAGTTAAAATGAAAATTATACATAATGAATTATACAAGTTTTTACAAGAGCAAGTGATAAAGTTTATTTTTTCATGGATTTCAATAAAATGTCATGAATGGCAAAAGATATAATTGAAATGAAAAAAAAAAAAAAAAAAAAACTTTTCAGTTGAATATTGGATATAAAGAAAAATAAGTATTTAAAATCAGTTTTAATCATGTATTGAAAACATACGCATAAACCATGCAATCCCATTATATTTTGTGATGGTTTAATTTTACAAGTCTGATTCCTTGATCCATCTATTGAAATGTATTTTTTTTTTCTCAAATTTCATCTATATATTTGCATCTGTTGGTAGGGTACTATCATGATAAGTCTCGACTTGTAAAATGTTACAATCCTGTATAATTTTTTTTTTTCTTTCTACTACCAATAGTCAGATTTTACTAGAAAGAATCGGTGACTTCCAGAAGCTTTAGTAGACAAGAGAGACAAAAATGTCATATTACTTTATAACAGAAATATATTTGTTAAATTGATCAAGATAATTTAATTTTATATCTGATTATTTTACTTTAGTCTTTTTTATATTTTAAGACTTTGGAAATTGAAATCTTTTTTTGAGCTTGCCATTTTTTTCAGCCTTTCCACTGATTGAATAAACTTTTTAGAACTTCCCCTTTTAGAATTTAGTATAAACTAAACTTTTTCATCATTATCAAAACAAGTATGAGGATTTATAGCCAGTAGTAACTGATTTTTTTTTCTGGCTATAATTGTATATTTAAAAAAAAAAAAAATTAAAAAAAAACTAAAAAATAATTTAATATAAACAATCAAATTAATTGTCCAAGGATTTAATCTTCAAGCACAATATAATAACTTCTACCAACAATTATAATTGAAAAAAATCAACCTTACCTCAAATTTATGCAACTTGTCTAAGTAGTGAAAGCTACAATTATGAATATAAATAACAGTTCTTGATGATATATGTAAATTCTTTTAGATGTAACACTTGAATAGACAAAATTAAATTCATTCATTCATTGAAAAAAAATAAAAAAAAACACCAAATTCTTGTTTTGCAAAGCTATAAATGACATAATTTATATAAAGTAAGAATCAATTTATATTGTATTAAAACAAGTTGAAAAATTTGTCATTTCAAGATCTTTTAATATTTTAATTCTAGACATTTGTCGCTGAAATTTCCTCTGATTAAATATCAATATCTTTTATACCATAAGTGACCGTCTGGAAACTATATACAAATTTACTTTGGAAAAATATATTTTTTATTAATAATGCTTCAAGTTGCAATTCAATCTTCAGCCTTTTATGGATACTAAAAATTTACTATTGAAAAGTATAAACAGTTTCAACATAAAAAAACAATATATTGGTTTAAAAAATAGCTATATATATTTAAAGTAAATTATTACTCATCAAACTCTACAACAACAAAAACAATAATTATATCATTACATATAACAACAGACTTTCAAACTAGATCTCTGGAATAATCACCAATCAGTTTCATTAACGGAGTATTCATTTATAATCTACTGGTAGCTTTTTCTTTCTTGAGCCAGAAACAATTATTCTTAACGATTATGGGGATTTCCCTAGAGAGACAACAATATAAAGAAGGTTCCAATGTTTAAAGAAAATGTGAATCCAGCTTATAAATTGGTCTTGGCAATGGTGATAAAGATTGCCGCCAATTGTTATAAGCTTACATACTTTTTATTTTATTTTATTTTATTTTATTTTTATTTTTTGCTGTTATTCTAATGGACCCTCCATTTTAACAGACCTAACTGGTTCAGTTTGTAGATGTTTCGGGGGTTTTTTTTCATCAAAGCACCAATCCAACTAATTTTTCGGCATTTCTTGACTTGGAAAAAATACTATATACCTAAAACCGTTGCCAAGATTTCAATGAGTCGTGTGCTCGGTTTCAAAAAAAAAAAGCACCAAAGCAACAACACACAAAACCACCATAGTAGCTTAACCTAAACAACATCTGATTACATATTACTTTGCCAACAAAGCCGCCAATGCCAGACTATAAATCAGTACGGGGAAGAAAAGAGAGAGAGAGTGTGTGTGTGTGGGCAAGGGCAGTAGTCTCACTCATCAAAAGAACCTAAATTGATTTCCGGTGAAAAGAGGTCGAGATCCCCGAAATGAATAATAAAACAGACCGAAAAAGGGGATTCCCTTATGGCCATATTTAACTAGCCGTGCACCCTAATATGAATTTATGCCAGCCCGCCTGTCGTCGTAGTCTTCTCCTCTTAAAAAAACCATATTAAACGTAGTAGCTATTCATATTAGCATTCATGTTGAGAAACTGAGTCAATTGGAAACACGGGATACTGATATTATAGGCATGATCATGAGAACGACACAAGAAATATTTCAGTTTACATAAAAAAGTCTCCATCTGCTCTCGATTTTAAAGAAGGATACTAAGACTATCGACAGTTTTCTTACAAAGTACTATTATTATTCTCGACGTTTGAATTGAAAGAAAAAATATTAATACTAGTACCAATCAAAATAATAGTAATAATACTACTACAGATACTTTTAATAATAGTAGCAATAATTAAACCTCCAGTGATTTGTTCAAAGAGATTTAATGAGTACCAGGTACCATATACTTCTTGATACTCACCACACAATTATCAATATTTCAGCAAGCACATCATCATGAGCGGTAGCAGCATTTCGCACAAAGAGTTAAGAGAAGTCGATAACCACGAGTTCCCAGAAGGGGGCCGAGGATGGTTTGTAATTGTTGGTACTTGGATTATCATGTTCACATCATTCGGATTAGTTTCGGCGTATGGGGTCTATCAAGCACAGTATCTGACAGATTATCCAGAGACGTCTCAGGCTGTGCTGACAATGATAGGGTCGCTCCAGCCGTTCATGATTTACACCTCAGGTCCACCTGCAGTGTATCTGATTCATCGGCTGGGCTCAAAGGCAGTGGTCGCAATATCTGGCTGTGTGATGGTTCTAAGTCTCATGCTCATCCCCGAATGTAAACAGGTATGGCAGCTCTTCCTCGCCCAAGGATTACTTTATGGCTTTGGATCAGGACTAGGGGTGTTTGTATCTTACTCCATGCCACAACAATGGTTCAAAAAAAAGCGAGCAATGGCAGTTGGAATCACGGCAAGTGGAAGCTCTGTAGGGGGGCTTTTATGGCCGGTGATTTTTGAACTTTTGAACGATTCACAAGGTTTTGCATGGACAAACAGAATCATGGGATTTATATGCATTCCACTGATGGTCATTGCTGTTTTTGCAGTACAGGAGCGTGATGCTGATGCTGTTACACCACCTTCAGAAGTGACTACAGAGACAAATATAATTGACGATCCAGAAAAAACCATCTTTATGGATAATAATCACAAAATCTCGAATGATGATCAAACAGCAACACTGCAGTCTACGTATAACCTTACGACATCACCAGCTCTTACTAAATCAACAAAGATTATAGACTGGTCAGTGTTGCGTGATAGTCAATTCCAGTTAATACTTCTTAGCAACATTGCTGTATTTCTCGGTCTATTCCCTCCACTTTTTTTCATTCCATCATTTTCTAAACGACTCCCCAACCTTTCTCCCCAACTAGCCCGTTACATGATTACCATTACCAACTCGGCCTCTGTTTTCGGTCGTATTGTGCCGGGCATAATTGGCGATCATTTTGGCCGAGTTAACACTCTGATTCCTTCACTTTATTTTGGCGGTCTGTGCCAGCTCATATTTTGGCTTCCTTCTTATTATACTTCATCGGCTGCGCTACTCATCTTATTTAGTATCACATATGGCTATGCTTCTGGGTCTATTGTATCTCTGTTTCCAGCATGTCTTGGTCAATTGTTTGGAATTAAAAACTTACAAAGTAGACTATGCATTATGTTTCTTTCAGACGCACCTTCAGCTTTTATCGGCCCTGCTGTTAGTGGGTTGTTTCTTCCATTGCCTAATCAAGAAGGACTAAGTGGTTATCCTAAAGTAATGATATTTGGTACTGTTGTGTACTGTGTAGGTGCTACTATTTTACTGATCTGTAGACTCAGGATATCAACCAAACTAAAAACTTTTGTTTAATCATGTTTAAAAGAACTTGTAGTATACGAATTTATATCCTTTTTTTTTTCTTTCTCTTTCTTTGCAATACATGTATTATTTAAAAAAAAAAAAAAAAAAAAAAAAAAAAAAAAAAAAAATTTAATATAGATATATTAAATATTTAAATTTATTTCAGCAATCAAGCATTTTATTATTACATATAAACCATTAAATATATTGATTTTAAACAATTTAATTTGATCAATTTATATATAAACCCCACCTATCCGAAAAATACTAAATTGTAAGCTTTCATATTCTGTATGTATTAATAATGAAACTCAGGATAAAAGGAAGTTTGTTACTGAATACAATGAAAAATCACCATCGTACTCAACTGACTTGAATCCAGCTGATGAATATGAGCGCAACTCAATGCAACAAATAGGACTGGGTTTACGAATGTAGAGATAATAGTGGTAATAGTAAAATAGCTGACTTGCAACATATTTTAAAGATTTTACAACTTAATACATACTCCCCTATAGAAAATTTTTAGATTACATAAGCCATTACAGAATGATCAAAAAAATATAGCCGCCCCACATTGGATAGTCTTAATTTCAAGAATCCAGTTATGAGTATCAATGCAAGATTCACCTATTTCAATTCCATATATTGTATTAATAATGTATTTTGAAGGTGATGTAGCAATCAAATTAAAGTCTAAATTCTTGAAGAAAAAAAACCCCCCAAACTAAAACCAAATGCAAATAGTTTTTAAATAACTGAACCAGCAGCTTCGGGGATTGGAATATACCCTCGGAACTTAATTTAATAGAACAATTATAAACTATGAAATTAATCAGTTAAGAAATAAAATACATCACGCTTGAGCGCATGAAACTTCAAAATATATAAACTTACCCGAGACGGGTGAGATATTTACTCACGGCTGAGATTTCTTTGCGAAAATAAAGTATATAAATAAATAAATAAATCAAAATAGGCATTTGTAACTAAGACTTGAACATTTCCCAAAAACACCAACAACAATTTTCAGATTTTTCAGAACTTGATCACTTCAGATATACTGCAGATAAGTCTGGCTGTTTAACCTTTGTAGATTTCAAATGTATGCTCGAATTGATTTTGAAAAAAATCATGATAAATTCATATATTAATTTCAGATGGTTTAATAAAGAATAATTAGTATACAAGTGACTTTTTTTTTTCTCAAGTAGTAAATAAATGTATAACTTGACAATCATTTGAAACCAGGTCAAAATAAATAAACATCAAACATTTCAATATCTTTCTTTTGATTGTCATCCGCTATTATCTGGTTTACTCTTCAAATACTATCTTTTTTTTTCTTTTGGCTGATCGGGTTTGATTCGAAACTTTGACCGTCTTTATTAGTCACTTGGTCTATGACTCTCAGTTTTCATGTGTATTGATGCCGCATTATGAATCAACGTAATAAATAAACGCAACAAAAATATTACATTCAATTGTATTGCTTTTTATTTCACTTTGATCTAAAATATTGATAATTGTAATAAAGATCATACTTTGTTTTTTGCAGTTTTATATCAGTCAAAAATAAATAAATAAATAAATAAATTGGAAAGCAAGTTATTTGTCTTTTGTAAGCCCGTGAATTCTTAAAAGTATTATTGGAGGAAATTAATATAAAAGCTTCAAGTCATAAGATTTAATTTGTAAAACACAACAATATTGTTTAACATTAGTATGATATTGAAACAAAAAATATGGTCAAAAATTTACTTGAAAGAAGAAGAAGAAAAAAAGATTAATTATAATAAGATAAATTTTGTATATATATATATATATATATATAAAAGATTAAAAAAAAAGATAATCCAAAAATTTCGCAATATAAAAAATATATTATTTTATCAGAATTAAAATAAATAAATGAATAAAACATAAATTAAAAAAAAATCACTGTCAATAGTTTTGTTTTAAGAACATTTTTTTCTTGATATTTTGCTTCAATAAATTAATCTGTTACTACAGGGATTTCATGACAAATTTCTATTTTTACTTTGCTTTTGTCCTTTACGAAATGAAATTAACTTCTTTTTTTTTCTTCCCTTTTTTCATGTTTTATATATCCAATCTTCAAACGTTTGTAAACTTTTGTAAATAGCATAATGCTTTCTATTAAAATTATATAAGGCTTGTCTCGGCAAAATATACAAGTAATAAAATAATATATCCGACAAGGCAAGGCTGTTATAAAACCGAGAAAAACGCGATATATATGTATAATAGCTACCTACCCCACGACCCAGCCGTGCACCCGTTCTAAAATACAAACGGATATTTTGACTTCTACAGCCTCACAGCAGGAAAAGAATAATAAAAGAATTCTCCCCACAGTCAAAGTGACTAAATAATATATATCATGAATAAATATATATATATAAGATTTCTCTTTTGCTTGTTTTTCAATCAAAAATTAAAGTCATTATATCTTTTTTTTTCCTCCAGCTAAAACAATTATTTAATACTACTTCCAGGACACAAATTCATTAGCAAACTGAAGTTGTTCATAAAATATGAGTAACAGTACGGAAAAAACAATAAAAATAGGAGAGTCAGATACTCAAGAATTTCCAGAGGGAGGTAGAGGCTGGCTAGTTCTTGCTGGAACATGGGTCATAATGTTCATGTCATTTGGACTTATAGCTGCCTATGGTGTATATCAAGCACAGTACCTTACAGATTATCCGGACACGTCCCAATCTGTGCTGACCATGATTGGAGCGCTACAACCACTAATCACATACTCTTCAGGTGCACCTGCAATATATCTAATAAATCTTCTGGGCTCTAAAGCAGTTGTGGGATTGTCAGGTTGCATAATGATTTTTAGTTTGATGATCATTCCAGAGTGCAATCAAGTCTGGCAGTTGTTTTTCGCACAAGGCCTAGTATATGGGTTTGGAGGAGGCCTTGGTGTGTTTGTGTGTTACTCAGTTCCTCAGCAGTGGTTCAAACGAAAAAGAGCAATGGCTGTGGGAATTGTAGCTAGCGGAAGCTCTGTTGGGGGCATGCTTTGGCCAGTGATATTCGAGGTTTTGAAGGACGCAAAAGGGTTTGCATGGACAAATAGAATTATGGGATTTATTTGTATTCCCATGGTAATATTTTCCGTCGTGGCAGTGAAAGATCGAGATCATTTAGCTTCTAATCAAAGTCCACTAATAGTCGAAGATACCACGGTTATTAATGATCAAGAAAAAGGTGACATTGAGTTCCAACAAAATATCATAAACTCAGAGTCTACGAACGGACCATCTTCTGCATCTACATCTTTGCCACTATCATCCACTCCAGAATCTCCAACTAAAATCATAGAATGGAGCGTAATGAAAGATTTTCAGTTTCAATTAATCATTCTAAGTAATATATTAGTATTCCTTGGTCTATTTCCGCCACTCTTCTTTATTCCATCATACTCTAAACGTCTCCCTAATATTTCACCGCAACTCGCCCGCTACATGATTACCATTGTTAACTCGGCCTCATTTTTTGGTCGCATTGTGCCGGGCATAATTGGCGACCATTTCGGCCGAGTTAACACTCTGATTCCTTCACTTTATTTTGGCGGTCTGTGCCAGCTCATATTTTGGCTTCCTTCTTATTATACTTCATCTACTGCATTATTAATATTGTTTAGTATATCATATGGCTACGCTTCAGGAACGCTTGCATCTCTTTTCCCAGCGTGTCTTGGGCAATTGTTTGGATTAAAAAATCTACAGAGCAGATTATGCATTATGCTTTTATCGGATGCGCCCTCGTCATTCATAGGACCCGCAGTATGTGGATTATTCTTACCTCTTCCCAGCGAAGAAGGACTTGATGGATATCCCAAGCTAATGATCTTTGGTGCGGTTGTATATTTCACAGGTGCTACTGCATTACTCATTTGTAGGCTAACAGTTTCAACAAAACTCAAAAGTTTTGTGTAGGCATGAGTCAATGTAGTCTAAAACACACTCAATTTTTATTTAAAATTATTATAAGAAAAACCTTGATTTAATGTTCCATCAACAGTAGCTCAATTTATAGCTGTCTAAGTTTAATTTTTACAATCATATAACAATTTATTTTACCATCACTGCAAAGTGCAATTATTTTGATATTAAATTTGTAACTTCAATACAGCTTAGTTTAATAATAATAAAAATATTGCTACCTGTCTAGTTTAAACAAAAGACAATAAAAAAATAAATTGACATTCTGCATTTTGTTCTGTTAAAAGCATTATCAGTATCAAATAAAAATTTAAAAGACGTCAAACAGGAGTTAAAAATAAATAAAATGAAATTATTCAAGGAATTTTTTTTTATATAAAAATCTTTGAAAGTCAATATAGATACTGTCATGGTATATATTCATTTTTCGGATGTTTAATAAAATTATTTTTGTATTAGCAAGCCTTAAACAAGTCTACATGACGATTTTTTTGAGTCTACATGATTGCAGTGATTTTTTATTTATTGATTTTGAATATTTTGTTAGTGTAAATAAATTGAAAATCTCTTTTTTTTTGCTTTTGCTTGCATTTGCAATAGAAGAGATACCTATTTTATTATTATAATTTTTCCTAGCTTTGTATTATAAACTAATTGATATAGTTTTTATCTTGAATTTATTTCATAATAGACATTATTTTTCAACCATTTAATTATAATTATATTTATTATTTCTGAAATCTCACAGTAAAAATTACATGCCAATTTTTCTTGAACCGACTCTAGGTAAAAAAAAAAATATTTCAACTAGTTATATCTTTTGAGATCATGTGTTAAACTTCATCTGTATTTGTACTTGATATACTATCAATATTCTTCTTAGTTATATACATTTAAAAAATTGATGAACAAAATTAATCATTCAATAATTATTGAACCCATAATATTATCATTGACTTGAACATTGTTGGGGGTTTTTATTTTATGTTTTGTAACAAATTTCCTGATGAAAAAACTG
Organism: Geotrichum ghanense (nom. inval.); assembly: GCA_022023575.1. NCBI lineage: Eukaryota > Fungi > Ascomycota > Dipodascomycetes > Dipodascales > Dipodascaceae > Geotrichum > Geotrichum ghanense (nom. inval.). The sequence goes on along the minus strand of JAKKCX010000004.1, from coordinate 673,644 downwards.
ATTTCAATTACAAAATTATAAAACTTGTATGTCGTCACGACTTTTGCTTTTGAACAAAATTTCATTTAATATTATTTTATTTCATTTTAGAATTAATAGCTGATTGTTATTTGATGTTTTGATTCAGACAATTTAGACAATCAGTAATATTAGATTTTTTGTTATATTTATAATTATATTTAAATTAAAAGAATCACTATAAATACAAGTTTAAAAGAAAAAAAAAATACTACTTTAACATTAAAAAAAATCAAAATCATGATACTCCAAGTATGAAATTTTGATTAATATATATAATAAAGTAAATAAAAAAAACTTATTGAGTTATTATTAGACTGATTCAATCATTTTTCTTCTTGGAAAACTTTAGCTTACAATCTGAACGTTTTTTTTAGTAAATTACATTACAATCTATAGTACAAAATTCTAGATTATAAAATCTATAACATTTTATTTATTTAAAAAAAAACGATTTGAAAAGAATAACAAAAAAAGATGAGTAAAAAAACTTAAGTGTATTTTATATTTATATATCCAAAAGAAAATTAAAATTAAAATTTTATTCGACAAATCACACAGAAAATCAATTATTTACTTCATGATGGCTATTGAAGCAATTGTTGTAGATTCTATGCTTTTATTCTAGCCATGTTTTTATTATGTAATAGCCTTAGTAATTTTTCTTATCCCCTTCTTAGCCATATTCATAAATAGTTATTGTTTTAGGCTACATCTAATTCTCTTGACAGCTAAATTAAAAATCAGATATTGACCGTATTTTGTCGTATTACTTGTCGGAAACTGCTTCAATTTCAAATTCAGTACTAGATTTTTGTTTCTTCTATATATCATAATATTAAAATAGAAAGCTGGCTTATTCTTTTTACAAAAAAAGTTATTAAATTCCAGGAGCACGCAAAGGATGTGGTAACGAAAGCTAAGAAGGTTATAGGCATTATGGAATGTTCAGGAAGAGCATATAACAGTATTTATCTTGTAAAACCATGAGACAACTCTATGTTTCGTGTGCGAGACCATTACTCAAATAGGTGGGTCCCATCTGGTACCATAAGATTACTGGTAAATGGAAAGAAGAAATGTAAAAGATACAGAACATTGCCCTACATGGAATAATAGGGGCTTTTAAGTAGGCCCCTATAATAGGATTCAATGAGATGTCAACATCCTACCATTAAAATCTAAGATAGACGAAGCTCAATACATATTTTCAATAAGAATACTCAGAGACATGAGCCCAAGAAATCCGATCAGGAAAGTAGCCAAACGCAAATACAGATATAGAATTACTTCTCATGGGAACAAAGCAGCTGGAAAGCATCAACGACAAAATCTATTATAGCAAGCAACCACCTTAGAAGCAATCAAAATATTATAGGGTTAAAGAAGCGCAAGTAATAACGAAAAGCCTAAAACGTAAAGTCCATTCTATGGCGCTTGACGTATGGCAGAAAGATTACGAAAAGGAGGGAGAACTTCTGCAGTATTACTCCTCTACCCAGAGAAAGCTAGATAGATAGAAAATCTGTTTATTGTCCCTATATCTACAGGCTATACTAATATATAATTTATACAACAAATGACATAAGTAGGAGACATGTGGTTCAAATATTTATCTCATGGAGATTGACAAAGTAGCGGTCTCAACGCGTTTAGGGTGTTCAGTATTCGATGGCGCCAAGTTCTTCATGATTCGTAAACCATGTGTAAAGGGAAATTTGTGATACATAAGAACTGATGATTCAGAACCAGTCTTTGACACTCAGCAAAACCTTTACAAGCTGTTAGTTACAAGCGAACCATCAACAAAGTAAGTGCGGTAGGGAATTTAAGAACTTGACCACCGCCTCCAAACCTTTCTTGGTGTTAGAGAAAGCTATACGGGAAGGGATACTCCAATCCGCTGAAAAATTACATGACGAACGCACCTCGAAACACTGTAAATAAGTTGTTCCAGCTACGCACAGGACACGGAGTAATTGGAAAATACTTCAAAAAGAGCAATCTTAGCGAAAGAAACTATAACTGTGAATGCGGCCAACTGGAGACGGTTGAACACATTCTTAAGAACTGAACGCTACATCCTATAGAGATAGATGAAAACATTTGTTTATTTTCCCTACATCTAAAGGCTATAATATTGATATTTCATACAAAAATAACAATTCAAGCAATTCAAGCAATTCAAGCAATTCAAGCAATTCAAGCAATTCAAGCAATTCAAGCAATTCAAGCAATTCAGTCAATTCAGTGAATGAATGAATGAATTTATTTTTGTCTATTCAAGTGTTACATCTAAAAGAATTTACATATATCATCAAGAACTGTTATTTATATTCATAATTGTAGTTTTCACTACTTAGACAAGTTGCATAAATTTGAGGTAAGGTTGATTCATGGATTCCCGTCTCATACTACTTACTATAGTACACAGCTGCCGCGTTAAAAACCTCTTGCGAGTGAAAAAAAACCCACGGCTGATCCAACCATCTCAAACGTTTAGCGTAGGCGGGAACTAGTCCCAAGCCTTAAGAAAAGCTACAGTCGCCTGTAAACCTTTCGAGGTGTTAAGTATTTTGGATAAATCCAGGTCTGGGGATACCTCCCTGAGTATTGCCCTTTGTCTTTCATAGACTGGGCATTCCTTGATAATGTGCGTGTATGTTTCTGGAGCACCGCACTGGCAATCGTATGAATCTCTTTGAATTTTGAACTTCTTAAGCCAGGCTCCTATAGGGCCATGACCGGTTCTGAACTGTGTGATTTTGCTCATGATGTTCCTAGATTCATTTCTAAGTACATCTTTTGTTACTAGTTTGGGGACTTTGTTGTTGATTTTTGCAGAAGGGTTGAAATCTCTATACCACTTGCATTTTGTCCCGTTGTCGTATTGTTCTTGCCATTTATTAAGCATCGATTGTAGTTCAAATTCAGTAACTGTTTTTCGCTTCTTGAAAATATCCACTTGGATATTTTGAGATTCGTTTACTTCTTCGCTGCCCCATGGTGGGCTTTCTTCAGGTACGTTGATTGCTTCACTTATAAAGTTAATCCTTGACACCATTTCTATAAATGCCCAATACGTAAGTATGTAACCCCATCTCTCTATTATACTTCTGACTGGATTCCTGCGACCAAGTCCATATTTCAGTCTTATCGCCTTATTAGCTGTTAACCGCTTTAGTTCTAGTTGTATAGGTGGTATTCCTGCTTCCAATTCCATGATTTCTATTGGAGTAGTTCGCACTGCACCTAGGATTCTTCTGAGGCCAATGTTCTGAATACTCGCGATCTTTTTTATTTGCGTCGCGTTCATCGTGTGTTTGAATATCTCGATACCATATGTGATGATTGGTTTCACACATGCTAAATACATGCTTCTAACTGCTGCTCCCGTCATACCAGTCTTTACTCCTCCGAGATTGTATATTATTGCCATTGCTGCCTGTGCTCGCTTGGTTGCCTTGTCTATGTGGGATCTGTAGGATAGTTTTGTGTCAAGAGTTATTCCCAATAATTTTACTTCCGTTTGCGACTTTCTCGTGCTGCCATCGGGTAATGTCAGCCTCGAGTTATCAATTACTTCTGTCGAAAGTCTTTTTTTACTAAAATGTATAAATCCGAGTTTATCACTGAGGTCAATTTTGGTTGATCTAGAATGTGCCCATTCAATGCACTTCTTTAGAATGTTGCTCATTGTTTTCGCATTTTCTTCAGCTTTGCCAGGTATGTAGATAGTGATGTCGTCTATGAATCCAGACACTTTTGCTCCTAGACTCTTGATTTCTCCGTATAATGGTGTAGTATAAATCAGAAATAATAGCGGTGAGATTGGTGACCCTTGCGGCACTCCCGTATCCACTCTCTTTGCTGTTCCTTTTGCTCCATCAATTACCATATCAGCCCTTCTTTCCGTTACAAAGTGGTACGTCCAGTTCATTGCAGCACTAGGGAGTTTGTAGTGCTCCATCGTATCTATAAGTGTTTTTCTGTTTACATTGTCAAACGCTCCTTGAATGTCTATCATCATTGCTGTAGTTGTTTGCCTTGGTTCTGCCAGGATGTTATGATTAAGTTCCAGTACTGCATCAGTTGCACAATAGCCCTTTCTTCCCCCATATTGTTCTTCAGGCAAGATATCTTTAGTCAGGTAAGTTAGCCTTTTTTGCACAATCTTTTCTAATACTTTGCCAGGGATTTTTAGGAGTGTGATTGGTCTATAAGCTTTTGGTGTCTTGTAATTGGGTTTGCCAGGTTTTCTGAGTATAATGATAGTTCCAGTTCGCCATGTTTTGGGATGATAACCGAGTTCGACTGCTGCCCTTAAGACTTCAAAATATATCTTTTTAAACTCTTTATTTTCCCATGCTTTTCGGAGAATAGTTCCTGTAATGAGATCCGGTCCAGGAGCTTTCTTCTTCGGCAGAGATCTTATGACGGTCTCTGCTTCGTGCATGGTCAGTTCAGGCCATTCAGTTTCACGTTTGACCACCGGAGGTGGTTCGTTGGCTGCCGGTAATCCAGGTAGTAGTTTGTTCCACAGGTAGTTACGTTTCTCTTTGTTGGTTTCAGTCAATTCAGTCAATTCAGGTTGTAATATTGAAGTTTTCTTTTTTCAATTGTTTGTGATGAAGTTAAATAATAACTTGGTTCGATGGTCTAGTCGGTTATGGCATCTGCTTAACACGCAGAACGTCCCCAGTTCGATCCTGGGTCGAATCATTTTTTGCTAATTATTCTCAATTAACATTAAGATGGGGAGGTTTTTTTTCATTTCATTTGTATTCTACGAACAAATTTTACTTGTATCAAAAAGTAGAAAATAAGAATTTGCTGATCATTGTGTATTATGAGTCAGATATCCGTGAATCAATATTATCATATGTTTTTGCAACCTAATTAAGTAGCAGATACTACAAAAATAAAAAATATTAGAGCCATTGATGTGAAATGTATTTTTTTTTTTTTCCTAGTTAAAATATTTGAATAGCTAGTTTTTAAATTTTTAATCACAGTGCCCAAAAATAAGCAACACCAATGGGAATGATATCTAATTGGTAGACAAGTAAAAGAAAGAAAAAAATTAAGTTGGACGAATCCGGAGTTGAACCGGAGACCTTTCGCATGCTAAGCGAACGTGATAGCCAACTACACCATACGCCCTTGAATATGTTTATTGACTGAGACATAATTTTAGAGTTCAGTTTTCAGTATATTTTTTCATTGGCCCAAAAAAAAATTTTTTAAAGTGTATCAGATTATGTAAACAGAGCAAAAACATGAAAATAAAAACTAAAAAGCTTTTGTAAGTAATTTGCTCATTTGCCTATTTAGCGTTTGTAATTTTCAGTCTAATTCGCAATAAGTACTATATTCAGACTAATTTATTAGCTATACAGCTCAAACACTGTAGTTTTTCATATATCCAATGAAAAAACATTATTTTGTCAGTTTTAGTTTGTTTATTTTTTTTTTCTTATAATATCTTCTAGCTGATTGTTTTAAATTTTCATAATCAATAAACAGATTTATATAAATTATATTTACGTGAATTCCAAGTTAAAAAAATAAAAATAAAAATAAAAGCGAGAATCGTTTTGTTTCTTACAGAGACAGGAAATCAACTAAGAAGGAACCTTTATATAACTTGTGTTCTTGAAAAATGTTGGGTTAGGTTTAATGTTCCGAAAGAAAAACATCCAACAGCCTTTAATGTCGCTCCGAAAGGCTATTTTTTTTTTGCCATTATAAATCAAACAAGAGTTGTTTCTTTTATTATTATTATTTTTTGATTTTTATTCAACTACAATACTTTTTGCTTCATTCTTTTCATCTTTAAGAAACAAGATAATTTTGCAATCAAATTTCTATCTGATTTTGTTTTAATATATTACGGAAAAAATGTCTGAAAGTTGCCACACTAAAAAAGCTGAAGAACCAGTTGTTTCTACTCCTCCTCCAGGCAGTAAGTATCAAATGTAATTAACAACTGACACTAAATATCAAAAAAAAAAAAAATTTCAATATGTTTAATGGTTTTGTTGTATTTATTATAAATCGCTTCTTTTGGCTAACAAACTTGTTATTTAGAGGTCAAGCCTTGTTGTGTTTGCACTGATGAAAAGTCTCTTCGTGATGAATGTCTGCTTTTCAACGGACAAGAGTCAGTCAAGTGTCAAGAGCTTATTGCAAAGTACAAGTCTTGTATGAAGGGTTACGGTTTCACTGTTTAAATCAATTAGAACGAAACTTGAATCCTTGATTGACTTTGTCAATGGTTTATTGTCGCACACATTTGCATTTTAATAATAATAAATATATATATATATATATATATATATATATAATTATGTACATAGGTTGGTTTATTGGAGTCTAATCTCATTTAATGAAATAAATGTATTTCATATTGGCAGATTCTTGAATTCTTTTTTCAGGGATTTCTTCCAGCGTAGTCTTGGTCATATTTTAACTTGATTGTGAATTTCCTTTGACAAATTCGTAATTCGAGGCTACATTTTGAGCCCAGGAAACAAGATTGGGGAACTGTTTCTTTAAGTATTCTCCAAGATATTTATTAGCCCATCGCTCATCACATTGCACGTTGACATGTGCAGCAACTAATAAATCGACCTGATCTAATTTCTTGTTTGATTCTTCGAGATTCACAATTTTATCAGTTACTACACTGTAAGCTTTTTCCGCTGCTGCTAGCACTTTCATTTGCTCCTTCATTTTTCCGACATTAATCTTCTGTTCTTTCATTTTCTGAACCATAGCGCTTTGTGTCTTACTTAACAATTCTTCGGCAGCATCTGCCGTTGAACTGGCTTCCTCTGTATCAGTTTTGACTACAAATTTCGACTGCGCAACTGCCCTTGCACGTATTTCTGGAACCCGGTAATATCTTTCCAGCAGTCCCATTTCTTGTGATACTAGTGGTCGGGTTACTGTCTCATAATTTCCTGAATCGCACCACTCCAAATGCTGTGTCAACTGTGTTAAAGTGTCCCGAACATATGCTAACTCTGCAACTCTTGTTATCGGACGTGTCTGTGTCCAAAAATCTCCTGGATCTAATGAAGGATCATACCAATTAAGTGCCAATGCTTCAGGGTCAAGTGTAGACGGTAGTTGTGTTGTTATGGACATTTTTTTTTTTATTTATTTTTAATTTTTAATCTGTGTAATGTGTGGTTTTGAAAGAATACTTTTTGTGAATATGCTTAGTAGCAGTAAAAAGTAATGAAATAAATTACCTAAATGACAGATGTAAGTTTTATATCATGTGATTTGATATTTAATTCTGTTTTTTTCAAATATAATAAAAAAAAATTACATTACAAATTTCCGAATTTGGTAATTTTAGAAACAGAAAGAAAAAAAAAAAAAATTGGTGTGTAGTTTCTCTGCAAACTGTTTAAACTTCAGAAACTCCATAACAAATACATTATAAACTAGAGTTTAAGGTTGTATCAAAAAGAATTTGAAATATATATTGAAGACAATGATAACAAAGTTTGAATTTGACTTTCTAATATATATATATATATATATATATATTTATTTCATTATTTTGATCATTGATTTCGAGTAGAAAGTAAGAAAATAAAGCGTAGTATAAGGCGTAGCTGGATGTTTCAAGGTTAGTTTTGGGACTAGTGACGTCGTTTTTGGTTGGGATTTTTGGAGATTTTGGTGGCTAATGAAGGTAGCATTGGATGGGACTGTGATATAAAGTTGTGAAAAGAGTGAACTAAGGGCAATATACAGTTGAAATAAAATGATAAATCAATCAAGTTGAAAAATTCAAAGTTGATGATAATATTTTCTTGAATAAAAGATGTTTTCAAATCCATCATATTGCAAGCAATCAGTTTCACTTCTTAGTGGTTTAACAAATAATTATATTTAAATAACATACAAACTGACCCTTTTTTGATAGTAAATTTTACAATTTATATTTATTTACTGAAAACCGTGTATTTTCCATATTGAATGAAACTGAAAATAGCAATACAAATTCTTATTCTCCTTTTTTTTTTACTTCTTCCTACGAGATGAAATAAATCTTAGATCAATGGGCTTAGGACTTGGTATTTGAGACTCAAAACATTTATTGACAAAAAGGATGAAAAATTCAAAATAATAATAATAATAATAATAATAAAACGACATGAAGAACCCTAAAGAAATATCACAATCATGCCACTATCTAAAGGCATTTTCTGATGTTTTCATTGTTGTTATTATTATTATTGAATTATTATTATTATTGTTATTACATAGTGATTACTTGAATCATTTTACTACTTCATTAGTCGGATCTTGAAAATCCTTGTCAGTTGATTTCCATTCTTTATCTTTATTTTCGCTTCTTTCTTTCTTTAGTTTTTTTTTTTTTTTTTTTTTTTTTTTTTTTTTTTGATCTATTTAATAGTTGATATAGATTTAAGAATTAAATGAAATTGACTATTCAATCAATAATATAATTCTTTGGTAAATGATATATATATATTTGAATTTTTAACCATTATTCAATATCAAAGCTAACTTGAGTATATATATATATATGTGTGTGGCCATTTATCTCATATTGCTCAGCCTATTCAGCAATTTAGCTTTAACCCAATAATATTGATATTCTCTTATTCATTAGAAACAAAGAACCAATCTACCTTGAATTCTACTTTCAACTCAAAAGACGAAAAAAAAAATATATATATATATATATATATATATATATATCACCTTTTCATTCTTCATTAGAATTCTCTACATCTTTGAATATATTAAATAGTATACTCTCTTTCATTCCTAATTATAATCTATAATTGTAAGTTTTTTAAACTTCTCTTCAATCTCAAACCAAAAATTTTGTTTCACAACAACAAAAAATAATAAAAACTTACAAATAAATGAATATATATATATATAAATGGCTTTCAATAATCTAGCTTTCATGTAGTTATTGACATTCATTTCCAAAAAAAAAAAAAAAAAAAAAAAAAAAAAGGAATAACGAAGGCAATTTCTTCTTCGTTTATTCATCAATCGTCAAATTTTCCATATGCTTAATAAGCATGTTCGGGACGCGGGACGCACGGCTGTGGCAAAAAGAAAATTTTATCATTTCCCAAACTAAAAGGGAAAAAAAAAAAAAAAAAATTTTTTACTTTTATTTTTATTTTCCTTTTCATATGTATATATATATATATATATAATTTTCCAGCCCTTTTAAAAAAAAAAAAAAAAAAAAATTTTTTTTTCTTAGTAAGTTTCAGCAAGTTGCTACTACTACTACTGCTGTTTTTTTTTTTTTTAATTTTTTTTTTTACATGAAATAAAAATTAATATATTTAAATTTAAATTTTTAAATAAATAAAAGATAAAATTGATAAAATACATGAAAAACAAGTACGCCACACATATTTATGAAATTTAATATCTCTTTTAGACAAGCTGATCATCAGATTTTATATATATATATAGACGACATTTTAATAGTAAAAATAAAGAGAAAAAAATTTAAAATCAATTGGAATAGTACAAACAAGGGATACAAATATAAAATAAAATAATAAGTTAATTAAAATAAAGACTCTCAATCAAAAACTATCTATTGTCCAACATTGCACTGGGGCAAAAATAAAATAATAATAAAAAAAGGCAATGTGATATAGAAGTTCAAGATGTATAGAGTCGTATGCCATTCTTTCATTGCCTCAACAAAACAAAACTAAATAAAGTCGTTGTTCAGAGCAAGTAACGCTATCAGTTAAACTTACTCAGGATTGACAACGCGTTTTTTACCACCTCTCTTAGGAATATAATCCTCTGGATGCAGTCTTCTAATGTGTTGTTGTCTGTGAGTACTTGCCTTGGGACCCTTAAAGTTACGGCCACATACTGGGCATTCTTCTACTTTAAATCCATTGGCATCCTTCACAATTTTACCAGCACCATTACTAGAAGAAGGGTGATTGACGATAGGAGACGCGACTGCTGAAGAATGAGACTGTTTGGAAGATTTATGCTCTTTTTTCACGATTGAATTACTAGAGTTCAAACGAGGAGGAATAGTAATTTGTTGTTGTAAAAGTTGAGATTGCTCCATGGATGCAGAGGACTGGAGTTGTTGGGAGGTTTGCAGTTGGTTCAGCTGTTGATTTTGTTGTTGAAGATCGATAGGTCTTCCTACATACAGCGAATAGTCCTGGCTGGTTTCTCTGGTCTCATCATCACTGGAGTAAGCGCTCGAAGCGTACTCAATCGGTTCAAAAGGCAGATATTCAGAGGCGCTTTTTGGTTGATAGGGTTTCATTAGCAGACAATTGCTGTTAGAGATATAGTTGTCGTCAAGAGAATCCAAAACATCGCAAATAGATAGAATGCCCAGAGAGTCATAGTATGCCGTCGAAATGAAATTCGAGGTTGACTCTGAAGAAGCAGGTTCAGTGGCAGAAGCAGTTACAACAGCAGGAGCATTAACAGGAGCAGATGAAGGTGTATTAGAATTAGTAGAAGTCATGATTGCTGTAATGATATGATAAAGAATAAAATGAATTAATTAAAAGATATTGTTATTAACAATATACAAATGCAAAAGATGTTATGAAAGATGTTGATAATAAAGGTATAAAATAAATATACAATAAAAAAGATAGAGAATAAAAAAATTTGAAAAAAACGAGGGAAGGTTTTTATTTATGTACTTTGTTCATTATGCAAAAAAAAAAAAAAAAAAAAAAAAAAAAAAAAAAAAACCCAAACCCATATCCATACCCTGAATAACGCCTATTTTCAAAGAAAAAGTAAAAAAAGAAATGTGTATTAAACATTTACGAATAGTGAATATGATGAAATGATAATGATGAGCAAGAAGAAGAAGAAGGTAAATAAAACATGAAAATCATGATGAAATCTATATTGATCAAGGATTTGTTGTTGTTTTTGAAATATTTTTGATATTTAATCAATTAGTTGAAGAAAATATGTTTTTTCTGCTTCTTTTATTCGATGATGGAACATTCATATAGAAGGAATTCAAGTAAAAAATAAATCCAAATAAAATATCTAAAAGTATAGAAATAAACAGCTTCAACGTTGTTTTTGTGACGTATTGAAGGTATCAACTATAGATTAAACATTTGTTTGGATTCTTTGTTGATTTAAATCAAGCTGTTCAATAGTGATAATTTGACAAAATCACTGTTTGGTTACTATCAAATAGCGATGTATTTAATAACAACAGGTTGTTTAACATAAGTGGCCATGAAGAAATCAACAACTGTTTATTATTATTATTATTATTATTATTATTATTATTATTATTATTATTATTATTTAAATATTTCTTTGATTTTAATATTGTTGATTGCTATGTTTATAAACAAATAAAAAAAATCCAGACAAGGAAACCCCGGGTCATATGAAGATAAATCTTGAATATGTATTAAAGCTTGCTATTTCCAAATTTTTCTTTCCATTGTCAATTAGCTTTTTCCGCCATATTTCAACACGTATCTACTCATCACTTGATATAAACCAACAGTCATTATCAAAGGTGAAATCACGATATTATCAATGGCGAAACAGTAATATTAATGATAATTTTTACAGCAATATACTGTCCGCCAATAAATAAACAAGAAAAACAGCTTACTTGCTGTAACGGCTTTTATTTCCTGTTTAAATTTTATTCCTTCATTTTATTCCTTTATTCTATTTTATTTTTCATATCAATAATCTTTTCTAAAGATAATCTTTCATCAAAACTGAATACAATATTGAAAAAAAAAAAAAAAAAAAAGTCATCTATCATTTGTGTATTATTGAATAAGTTTTTACGGAACTCGGTTTCCTATTTGAAACCAAAGATCAATAAACAGAATCAAACAGAATATTGCCATAGAATCAAAGCCAGTAAAAATGATAATAATAATAATAATTATAATAATAATAAATTTTCTTTCTTTTCAAATGGTCGGCGCCACCCGCTAAAAAAAATTTTTTTTTCAAAATTTCAACTCGAATATCAAGTAAAGTTAGCGTGTCAAAGTTTAATTGATGCATATAAGTGTGAAAAATTTTTCCTCTATGAAAAAAAAAAAATTTAAAAATTTTAAAAATTATTTTGGTGATAGGATCCGTCCCAACCGACTAAAATTATGGTTTCCAACCCTCAATTCATCGTCTTTTTCGAATATCTGGCAAAAATCCCCGAAACAAAATAATAATAATAAATTTTTTCAAAGACAGCACCAACATTGCTGAAAAAGAGTATGTTAATGATTGCCATCATCATCATCATCATCATCATCATCACGACGATGAATTCTGACTTGAAGCATTAGCAGAAACAGCATTGAGTTCCGCAAAGAGATCTAACATCCGCAAAACATGGTCATGTCCAGTCATACCCACACCTCTCTCACGTCAAACTTTTCACACACCTTTCAAACCATAATCACAAACATTATTCTCTCTCTCTCTCTCTCTCTCTCCTAAATCATATTATTGAACCATATATTTTTAATAAAAATTACATGAGAATTGCCATCAAGGGCCCCGCTTCAGAATTCAAAATAAACATAGGTAGTGTACCGACTTAATTTTCAATCTCACTTTCTTCTTATGGTAGAGAGGGCTGGTAAAAGACCCATTCTACTCGACCCATCAGGGAATTGATTTCACCAAATTTGACACAGGAATCTGAGACATTTTTTTTGTTTTTCTTGTACTTTTGGATTTCAGCATTTTGGCTTTGGACTTGGACTCCATTCGGGATTTTGAACTTTGCCTAGAGTCTCCAGTAAAATCGATGATGAAATTCATCCCAACAACTACTTTTAATTCACGGAAAGTTCGTTTACCTAGTTACTTAACTTCATAGGGTCCATACGTGTTGGTTTTATCTAGTGTTTTTGTTTCTTATCGTTTATTGGATAGGGTCTATTAATATTTAACTGAATAAAAATGATGGCAATAATGATGATAATAATAATGATAATAATAATAATAATAATAATAATTAAAACAGATAAAACTATTATTTTATTGAAATAATTTCATGGTTGATTTTACTTCTCTTTATTCTGTCTTCATTTACCATCATCATCTTCATTCTTATATATATATCGCATTATAGTCTTATTGCATTACTGCTTTTGTTGCATTACTGAATTCATTCATCAGTAACCCATCACCGTACCTCGCACAACAACTATTCCTAATTAAGTAATTTATTCATCTCTTTCTTTTGCCACAGAATGTTACCATATAGGCAAACCGCGGATAATCCGAAAAGCTCCTCGGAAATTCGGGCTTTTATTCCCTTTTTTGATAATGATGGTATTTTTTATTTTATTTACTTCTTACTTGGACGTATTTCATTCTTCAATCACCAAAAGAAAAAAAAAAAATTGAAACAAGAGAATTTGATTTCTCTTGATTATTATTGGCATTAATACTAGACTGGATATAGTAATTTTTATATATTCATGTCAATATTTTTTTTTTTTTTTTTTCAGCTGTTTATTTTAATCCGGAGCCCGGATCTATTATTGATTAATATCAACGGTATAGCACGGGTCTTGATCTAACATGAGGTCCGGTCTTGAAATTTTTACATGAAACTTGAAAGCTGAATCTAAGCAACCTTGTAAAATCGTTAATAAATAAAACGGTTTCCCATGATATTCAATTAAAAATAGCTAGACCATTCATTCTTGTGTTGAATATAATTCATCTAAATGGTGAAAAAAAATGAAATTATTATTGAAATTAATAAAAATAATAATAATAATAATAATAATAATAATAATAATAATAATAATAATAATAATAATAATAATAATAATAATAATAATAATAATAATAATAATAAATAATTTAAACATTACAATTACATGAAATTCAATTGGATGTTGAATATATAGAACATATTACAGAATTTAATGCATCTTTTTTTTTGGGTTTTATTTTCACAATAAAAATGATTTGCTACAATTAGCTACATCAGCAATTTTCAAATTACCATCTTATTCAAGCTGTTTTTTTCTTGTATAAATTGTTGGTTTTTCTAATTGAAAAAAAAAAAAAAAAAAAAAAATAAATAAATAAATAAATAAATTACTATAACTATAACAATAACAAGCCAATGATTAAATTTCTATTCATAAATTTCTTGTAAATAAAAAATTCATTTTTTTGTTGTAGGTTGATTATTCAAAAATAATTATTCTAAATTCTCAAATTATCTCTCATATAAAACAACTTTAAACAAAATACTAGAAAAAAAATATTTTAATATTAATTATTTTTAAAATATTATTTTTGATATATATGATATCTAATATCAATATCTAATATCAGCTAATATCAATAACTAATATAAATAACTAATATCAATAACTAATATCAATAACTAATACCAATAACTAATACCAATAACTAATACCAATAACTATTACAACAAAACAAAAAATCTCATACAAATTCTCTATTTACTACAATTTTACCATTTTAGATTCTAGTTTCCTTAACTAGAATATTCATTCAACACTTCATTCAACCCTAACCCAACATTTCAACAATCCTTTCCATGCAACACGCAAACATAAAGACTGAGCAAATGCGAGTCATCATCACCAATATTATAAACATTTATCAACCAATTAGTTTTGTGTAATGTCAGACTCTTCCGCTAATAATCCAGTGGACGTTGAAATGCCTCCTGTGGTACCGCAGGATCAGGATGTGTTGATGAGTGATGCTGATAATTCACACGAACATTCCACTATAGAAAGTGGCGAGAGTAAAGTTGGTGAGCAGCAGTCAATCATGAATTTTGGCGCTGATGTGGTTGAGAAAAATACCGACAATGACGATATATCATCTATTACAGAGTACAATCCTGAGGTTTCAACTGCTACTGAGCCTGAATTACCAGAGGAGTCTGTTTCTGAAACTGTAGCTGAAACTACTACTACTGAAAATATCACTGAACAAGCTACTGACAATGTAGCTCAGGAAGCTATTCAGGATGCTGCTGAAGATTTTTCTAAAGAGAACAATGAAAATTCACCAGACACCATTAATGAGAATGAAAACTCTGCTGAAAATGAAACTTCTACTGAAATAGTTTCGGAAAACATTTTTGAGAACGCGTCGGTAAATGCTCCTGAAGAAGTTTCAGACTATGAGCCAGCTACCAAATCTGTCATAGATTTGAATCCTTCAAACTCTGGCGAACCTTCCAATGAAGATACGACTAATTCTCTACCATTCGGCGAAACCCCAGCTGAGCCTACTGCTGAACCTGTATCTGAATCCGCTGCCTCTATTTCGGAATACACTCCTCAATCTAGTTCTATTCAACCTGAAGCTCTAGAGCAAACGTTTAATCCTGAAAATGCTTCTAATAACTCTTCAGTTGAGCCAGCTCCCGTTACAGATGAAATCTTTGAAGATGTATCTAGCAGACCGGTCGAAAATGAAATTTCTCAAAATGTAGACGAGAGCAGCGATAGTGGCCAGTACAATCCAGCAGAAACTTTTAAGAATAACTCACACTTACCTATCCCTCCAGTTCCAGCAACAGCCTCTCAAAGTTTTGATCAGGACGATGAATATGAACCTTCGGTACCTATGCTTCCCAAGAAACCTGTTGTAAAGTCAACTCCAAAGCCTTCACTTCCGCTTCCAGCAGGCTCAATCCCCCAAAAGCCTAAAATAAGAAACGCTGTTGTTAAATGGGAAGAAAAATCTCGAATTTATCCAAAGAATATCACTAATTGGTTTAGGTGGATTAAAGCATTGGATGACGGAAAACATCTTGATCAACTTAGAAAAGTTTATGAAGAAGCTTTAGAAAGATTTCCACTAGCTGCAGGTCTCTGGGTAGCATATATTCAATTCGAACTTTCGCTTAATGAATTCAAAAATGTTGAAGCACTTTTTGGCAGATCACTTACAAAAGTCTACAATATCAAACTATGGACTACATATTTGGAATATGTATTAAGAATTAATAATTCAAATGACGAAAAAGGAAGACAAGTTATCCAACAGTCTTATGATTTCGTTTTAGAGAATATTGGGCTTGATAGAGAGAGTGGTCAGATATGGATGCAATACATTGATTTTATCAAAAGCAAGGATACAAGCACCACCTGGGATCAACAGCAACAAATGGATAGTCTAAGAAAGGTTTACAGAATGGCAATTGCTATTCCTCTAAACAACTTGGAGGCAATTTGGCATGCATACAACAATTTTGAAAACCACATCAATAGAAAAACAGCTAGAAAATTTTTGGGCGAAAAGTCAGCAGTTTACATGACTGCCAGATCATGTTTAAAGGAACTTCAAAATATTACTAGTGATTTAATAAAAAGCGGTAATCCACAATACAGAAGTCAGCCACAACAGATTGAAATTTGGAGAAACTGGGCAAAGTGGGAAAAAAGTAATCCTTTAGAATCTACAGATGAAGAATTGGTCAAGAAGAGAGTCACTTTTGTTTATAAGCTGGCTGTTATTGAGGTTTGGTTCTCCCCCGAAATATGGTTTGATGCTGCTGACTATGCATTCTCAATTGGTAATACTGATGAAGGATTGGAAATTCTCACTGTAGGAATGAAGGCTAATCCAACCAGTGCTCTTCTTTTTTTCAAGTCTGCAGAAACTCTTGAAGCGCTAGGAAAATCTTCTCATGCAAGAAAAACGTACGAGAATCTTATTGTCAACCTAAAGGAAGAGCTAGTAGAGCCAGAAATCCAAACAGAAACTCAAGAAGAAGCAAAAGAAAAACCAATGGACCAAGAGCACAAGGATTATAAAGTACAAGCTAAAGACTTGACATATGCTTATATTGCACTCATGAGGGCAGTTAAAAGAATGGAAGGTATTGCTCCAGCAAGAAGTATTTTTGCGGAATGCAGAAATTCTTCATTTTCTACGTTTCATATATTTGTTGCAGCTGCATTCATGGAGCTTCAAAATGACCGTCCTGATATTGCTACAAAGGTTCTTGAGTTAGGACTTAAACGATTTTCCGAGGAAGCTGAATATATCGAGCGATATTTGGAATATCTTATCCGAATACGTGATGACACCAATGCAAGAGCATTGTTTGAAAAGTCAATAGCAAAGATACCTACAGCGGAAGCTAAGAAAATTTATGAATTGTTTTTAAAATATGAAGCTAGATTTGGAGAACTTGTTTCTTTAAGAAAGCTTGAAGATCGTTATAGATCATTATATCCAGAGGGTAAGGCTCTATTTTTTTTTTTTTTTTTTTTGTTTTAATTTCAAAGATTTATTCATTCGATGTTTACTAACAATTTTTGTTTTAAATTTTTAGAATCTGCTATAGAGCTTTTTATTAAAAGATACGACGCAAAAGATTACAATCCAATTCGGTCAATTGACTCAAGGTCAACTTATTCTAAAACTATTAGACCTGATGAAAGCGACCATTCTTCATCTGATAGTGAAACAGAATCTCAGGCAAATGCTGGATCATCTTTGAGATCAAGATCTAGGAAACGTGCTAAGCTAAAGCAAACATCTAACCTCAATTCTTCCGAAGCTGCTGGAATCAACCATATGAATCCCCCCACTGCACCTAGTGCAATGTTGAATCAAACCACACAAGGAAACTCAATTCCGTCAGTTATAATGGATTTGTTAGGAATTTTGCCTCCTGCTAGCTCTAGTAATTGTAAGTATAGCGTCTTTTTTTTTTTTTTGTTTTGTTTTAAGATCACTACTAATTTTTTTTTTTTTTTTTTTTTTTTTTTTTTTTTTTTCAGTACCTCAATTTGATTCAGTTAAGTTGGTTCAAAAGCTAAGGGATTCTAGAGTTCCTTCACTCCGAGAAGTCAGAAACTTTATTCAAAAGACTGGTAACTAAATGTAATATAGAATAGTCCTCGAGTGTGATGAATGTATTTAATAAAATTTATTTATAATTATTGTAATGTTAGAAACCTGGAAGATTTAAAGTATATAAATTGTATACTTTAAAAAAAAAAAAAAAAAAAGTAGGTATTTTATTGGAAATGATAATTTTTTTTTAATATAAATAGAATTAAATACATGAAAATTTTATTTTTATATTTATTTTTCTCTTGTCAGCTTTTATTAATCTCAAATTGAGAATTCATAAATATCTAATATCTAACATCTTATATCTTATATATAATATCTAGCATCTTATATCTAATATCTAATATCTAATATCTAATATCTTGTATATATGAAAATAGTTTAATGTTTTCATGCAAATTACTAAAAAAGTTTCGGTTTACTCATGCATTTGACTGTTAAAAAATAATAATAATCCTCAATGAGAATGAAATCCCCCCAACTATAATGCATGTATTTTAATTGTAATGGAAGTCATCTATTTTTGGATTTTGATTTTGATAAATCTTGATGCTAATATTCCCAACTGGAGTTGGTTAGGTATTGAGAACATGAAAAATAAAACCAAAAAGTCAATTATTAAATATATATGTTGACAGTAAAAAGTTTTGATTTAGATGAAAAAAAAATGTAAAATTTTTTATTACATTTTTTTATTGATTCAATATATATATATATATTACAAGTCAGTAAATTTCGTTATTTTCTAATTTAAGCATCTATACCAATACTGATCCTTAGCGAATACCTTTGTTCTTCTAAATATTAGTTTATTTCAAAATCTTGGAACAAAATTTTGACATATATAGATCATTCACCCAACATGACAATTGATCAAACCTACATTTCTGCCCTATCTATGATAGAGATTTTGAAATCTATTGATAATTGGAAACAATTTTTTCCTGAATCCTCAACCCCTGTTTGCAATATGTTTGAAGTCAACACCAACTCAATGACCGTACACTATCGCCCCGTATACCCTCCCAAGTACTTTGCTGAAAAAGCTGTCAAGACCAAAGTTAAAAGACTTCAGGAATATGCTGAAGCCAAAAAGGAGAGTTTCAGCAAAGAATCAAAAGCCATTAATAGCTGTTTGAAAAATATCAAGAAAAATCTTTATGCTATTCAAGAAGTATTCTCCATGGAATCTGTTTGTGGCAATGACTGTATAAATAACAACAAAAACACAAATCTTTCTTCACTTGATTGGTATTTACCTACATTTAGTACCTTACCTAATATTAAATTGGCTTGTCTATGTTGTCAATTATCCTACAAAAAACAGTTGGAGGTTTTACCTAAAATGGGATATGCTAAATATGTACCTGAGGTTAAAATTGGTATAATAATGACAATGGAAGAGGACTATGTCGAAATCAAACCTCCTAGCATTCTGGAATATTTCAAAAAAAACAGTGAGTTAGAAAGTTTTATTGAGAAAAAGTACCCTTTGGTTAATATTTTTGCACATCGAGTCATTCCTGTTCCTGGAACTGGATACTATATTACTTTGAACAGAGGAAAATCATATGAATTCTATGCATCATTAAAACTTCTGCAAAAGGCCATCAGTAAAAGTACTGGATTTAAAAATTGCAAAGAAGCCTTTGAATTTTTAAAGAATCCTTTACATCAGTTGAAAAATATACTTTCTAGATTCCCTCAATATTTTAATAAGGATTCTAATTATTTTTCCGCAATGAGCAAATTTGCTTCCAAAGAAGTTTTAAACAAAATCACACTACTCTCAAAAAGTTTCCAATCTGCTTTTCAATTAACAATATACTATCTTGACTCTATTGTGTTGACTAAACAAACAGTAGAGTTATTTATGACTCTAGGTGAGACATTTAAAAGAGCAAATTTGTATGAATTAAACATGTTGGATTGTGATAGATATGACAATCGTTATGAAAGAATGCTTTTTCAAATACAAAATATTTTATGTTTTCTTGAAATTAGTGAAAAAGTTTGATTTAAAACAAACAACTTTTATATGGATATTGTTTTTAAAAATAATTATAAGTTAATTATCTTTTAAAAAAAAAACTCATAGTTATTGATGTTCCTTCATATATTTTTCACCAATATAATTTCCATCAATTTCCTTCTAATTTCATTCAAAATAAAATCAACTAGATCAAGTTTAATGAAAAATTTACTTGCTTGTTTCTAAAAAAAAAAAAAAAAAAAAAAAAAAAAAAAAAAAAAAAAAAAAAAAAATACCAGTGATATTGACTCTTGATCAATAAATTGAATCTTTTTTGTAATTCTTTCTACTATTAAAAAAGATTTTAACAAATGATATATGAAACTAAAGATATCAATCTTCATGCAAATATGTACAAAAAAATAATATATAGAAAACAAACAATTGAACAAATACTCCCTAGTTTTTAAAATCCAATTCCTAAGCTTTTCAGCTTTTTTTCCAATATTTCAGTTGAATAATGGGCTTTCTCCATCTCTCTTTTTATTACTGCCCACTTAATGTTTCTGTTAAAACTATTACTCCATAAAGGCTGTTTACTATTTAGTTGTAATTTCCAAAATTTCATAACATTCTTCATTTCTTGCACCAGCGTCTCAAAATTATTTGGGTATTTCAAAATTTTGATATTAAACACTCCTTCCGTAGCTGGCATTACAATGTTTGCGTCCGGCCCTAGACATTCTGATTTGATCTCTGCATGCAGCGCGTTTCTCAGCTGTCTAAGCATTGCATGTCGATGATAAGCGTAGTTCATTGGATTTTTAGTTTTTGTTGTTTTGTACAATACCCTTTTCCCCATTTCGCTATATTCCGGATTGCCATTATATTCCATCCCTGGACCATAAGTAAGCAGAATTGCTGGATCTGATTTTCTTATGATTCCAAAATAATGGTCAGAAGGAAAATATTTCACCACCATCCATTCTGAACTGTATAATACCGGCATTTGATATGTAAGCTTTAGCTTGTAGCCATACACAGCAAGATCACTCGAAACTCCCTTAATATTGACAGGTTTTGTATTGTGGGGATCAAATGGCACATGAGGGATGAATTTAGTCCTTGAAGTATTGCTAGGTGTCCAATAAATCTTATTAAGAATCGGAATGAACGACGAACTAGTTTTGACAGTTGGTGGTTCTGGTTCTGGTTTCGGTGACGGCGTTGTCAAAGGCTCAGAAGTAACAACGTGACGTGGAACCACACGTTTAGAGCGTGGAACACGCACTATATTACGCACTTGTGAAATCAGAGGTCGTCTAAAGTTAGGTGGTTGTATTGAAGTATAAATCATCGCATGTTTGCTGGATATGTTGTCAAATTTGGGTTTAAAATCCTTAAAGATGGAGTAATTTTTTGATTCCATACTGGGAGATGGATAAGACCTAGACTATATGACTTGTTCCAGATAGACATGTTATAAGTTACTTTTATCTTCCTTCTAAAATGATCATTATCATATATAAATAGCAGTACAAACAAACTGTTTACTTTAGAAATAGTCTTGCAAATAGGAAACCGTCTATGAAACTTTCTTTCAATACTTTGCTTCATACATATATACATATATATATTAAATTGTCTACTACTCAAGTGCGCCATCGGAAAGAGGTCTTAAAACTATAAGATAAGAAAACATGCTCTAAATTTGCTCCTTATGTTTGGCCTCTTAAACTACACTCTATGCAGCTTTTATTTTGAATTTATAAGGCCATCTGAATGAGCGACTTTTGCTCCTATTTTGTCGTACAGATTCATAAAGCCCTTTCTGTTTCTTACTGAATGAATTGAGTGCCCATAGATAATTTACACTTACATTACGTCTTTAATTTTGAACTAGCGCCTTTTGAAAATAAACCCTAACCCTAAATATTCTTCTATATATATTATTAACCAAAACAAATATGTATACATATATATATATATATTTATATTTATATTTATAAACTCAAGTGCCTATTGATACGAATAAACAATTAAATAAATAAATAAATATATGTATATATATATGGCCAAATTTCCGTGAGAATTTCAAACTATTTAGCATATAAGGAGACACAAAAAAAAAGTACATCTTTACAACTGACAAGCATTTTACCAATTATCAGAATCAATTGAAAACAATGGATCATTCAATGATGGACCACAGCAGTATGGATCATAGCAGCATGGATCATGGTGGAATGGACCACAATATGCCTGGAATGAAACCTATGTGCAAAATGAACATGCTATTCAACTGGGACGTGGAAAATGTGTGTTTGATTTCTTCTAAATGGCACATTCATACATCTACTCAAATGGCATTTTCTCTTCTTGCTGTTGTTATATTTTGCGCTGGTTACGAATACTTGAAGGCAGTCGGTCGCAAATATGAAGATGTCCTTATTCCCTCGCGCGGAGGCGAAATTACTTCAGATTTCAGTGCAGAACTGGAACGCAGAAAAAAGATCAGAAAATCAGTATTATATGCTGTTCAAGTATTTTATTCCATGATTGTAATGCTTTTATTCATGACATACAATGGCTTTGTTATGGCTGCAGTTACTCTAGGTGCTGGAATTGGTTATTACGTGTGGGGAACAAAAGTTCCTGCTTCACGATCTTTATCCTGTCATTAAGGAAAAAAACAAACAAACAAACAAACTATTCCAAACTGATAGCCAGAGCCACCTTATGTCTATTTGACGACTAAACAGCAATTCCTCTTTTTGTGATTCATCTAAATGTCAAGGTACGCAAATAGTTTATATCACAATTAAAATTTGTTAAATTTGACTTTCTCAGGTTTCTTCTAGTTTCATGACACAAGTTAATATTAGTAAATATTATTATCGAATGATGATTCTTTTTTCCTCCAAAGTAGAAAAAAGTTTAGATAACTCAGGCTTTAAAACAACT
Organism: Geotrichum ghanense (nom. inval.); assembly: GCA_022023575.1. Lineage (NCBI taxonomy): Eukaryota > Fungi > Ascomycota > Dipodascomycetes > Dipodascales > Dipodascaceae > Geotrichum > Geotrichum ghanense (nom. inval.). Next base: position 650,795 of record JAKKCX010000004.1, on the reverse strand, counting down.
GGAACTAAATTTTGAAAGAATAGTCGAATCTAGAATTCACTCTGATTGTAAAAAAAATATCTATAGAAGTAGTGTATGTTTGAAAAAAAAAACAATAACTTAATAACTTGAAGATTTTCAAAGGACTCATCGATGTAATGTATGTTTAAACTTGAGAAACTGATAAGCAAATAAAAAAACATAAATATCTAATTTGCATAAGTACGATTACCGATACTTTGGGGTTGGTGTAGGTATTTAAAAAGTATTAAATGACTTTTTTATAATTTCGGTTTTATGACCATATAGCATCGTATCGTAAACGTGTGATAGGGTGTATTGAAAAAAAAGAAGTAGCGTTTACCTATTATTATCGCTTTTGAAATATGACAAAATAAAAGATTGGTTTCATACTACTTGCTGATAACCTAGGACAAGCGACCCTCTGATCAATGACAGTTATATTCATGTAATTACTTTTCAAATTGTACACACGCATATCCTTGTTTTATTGTATACTTAACTCAATATAATACAGTCATGAGCAATTGTCTAGAATAAGAGTTGACAAGTTTGATCATGTAATTTTCTGACTGAAGTATATTGCATTCATATATAAAGTACTGACATTCATAGTCGCAGTCAAAATCACGTCAAAAATATTATCTATTAGTTTTTGCTGAAGCTAAAGTCAATATCATAATTTCATTTATATATTGGCTTCATTATAAACTAATGCACCCGAACTCACTTCTACAAAACCTTTCAGTATTAAATTTGCTTCTGTAAAACATGACTTCCATCGAAATAAAGCATACATTTTGTCCACTCAGAGCCAACATACACCATCATTAGGACACCATAATAATGCATTAGCACCTACTTGGAGTTTTAAGCCAAAATCCAAACTTGCTGCCCCCTATACTAACTAGAAATAGATCACGTGAATCGTCTATTTTGTTTATTTTCTTCCCTTTTTTAGCAATCGGGGTCAATGGGATTTTTTTTTGATTTTTTTTTTTTTTTTTTTTTTTTTTGATTTCAATTTTCTTATCCTTACAGACAATTTCATCCTATTATCAAGAAATTCGGTATACCGAAAGTCGCTGCAACAAACTAAAAACAAAGTTTATACACCTTTTGCTGTACTTGATTGTTTCAGTGGTAGATAGATAGATTGTCTGGCTGTATTGTTCCTGCATTTATATTGCATCTTTATCAAGAGAAGAAATGAGTAATGGTAAGTCTGTTTTAGCTATGAATGGTGTAATGATGGGCTCAACTAACAACTAACAAATTCAGGGAACCAGAAACGTCCATCGCCTGGGTCAACTTTAGAGGGAAAATCTAAAAAGAGCAGAAAAAGATGGTTTGCCAAAATATTTTCGTGTTTCTCCGGTCATGGCACAGGAAAAAAGTCAGAAAGCAAAATCGAGATAAGAACAAGGGAAATGGATGGAAAAGATGATTTGTCAAACAAGCACAAGAAGGATACAGCAGTAATGGAGGTAACAGAAGACGAAAAGAAAGGTCCGTCTCAGGAGAAAAAGGCACAAGAATCTACAGCTTCAACAGAACACGAGCAAGAGCAGGATGAAGAGCAAGAGAAAGAACAGGAAGGAAGTAAAACAGAAGAAACAAGAGTTGTTATTCCAGTCGTCGAAGAACCTGATACAGAGAGCAAAAGTATTAATGGAGAGCATAGTGTGACAGATGAAGATGCTATTGACGATGAAGATGACGATGATGTGTTTGAAGACGAGGATGATGAACTCTCCGAAGCAAATCAACTAGCAATTCAAGAATCTGACCAGCATGATTACGAATATTCGCAAACTGCATACCCACCTGAAGATTTATACCCAGGCATGTACAATGAGCAAGGATACCCTATGAGTGCTCTAGGTCCAAATGCGGCGCTTTTAATTCCCCAAAGTAAAGCGCTGGAAGGTAGGAAGCTGCTAGTTTTGGATCTGGACGAGACTCTAATTCATAGTTCATTCAAGTTTGTGCACAATGCGGACTTCATTATTCCTGTAAGAATTGAAGACCGCGACCATGAAATTTATGTGATCAAACGTCCAGGAGTTGATGAGTTCATGAAACGAATGGGAGAACTATTTGAAATTGTTGTGTTTACTGCATCTGTAAGCAAATATGCTGACCCGTTATTAGACCAACTTGATATTCACCATGTAGTTCATCACAGATTATTTCGCGAAAGTTGCTACAACCATAATGGTAACTTTGTTAAGCATCTAGGAATCTTAGGGAGACCTCTGGAAGATGTTATAATTCTTGACAATACCCCTACCTCCTACATTTTTCACCCGCAGCATGCTGTTCCTGTTTCATCATGGTTCTCTGATGCACACGATAATGAATTACTTGACATGGTTCCAATTTTGGAAGATTTATCGAGCAAAGATGTTTATGATGTTAGCTTGATATTAGATGTCAATCTAACTACTTGATGTGACATGAATGTGAATTCATAACAAATCCAAGTTCATTAATGATATGAATCAACGAGGAATAATTTTTAATTTTTTGCATGTATTATTAGATCCCTTTATATAAAGCACACACTCTTTTACTTTTCTTTGTTTTTATCTGTCACCATCTATAAGTGTAATAGAAGATATTAGAAGTTCATTCGACATTATCTAGTAATGAAAACGGTTCCAGGTTATGTCTATTCAGTCTTTTCCCCCTATATATATATATAAATGAACCAGATTTTTTTTTTCATATAATGATAATGCCAAAAACACATGTTTAAATTATTTCTATTTCATATTATACAGGTTAGATGAGACGATTAAAATATTAAATATCTTGTAGGCTCAACAAAGAAGGCGTTCTTGGAATACACAGAAGCTTTTGGTGAAGAACATTCAATGCCTTTAATGCATCCTTTTGTTCAACAACAGCACTGATATTGATTTCACTAGCACCTTGCGAAATCATTTCAATATTGATATCAGCTTCCGCCAGGGTTGAAAACATGAGACCAGCTGTACCAATTGATTGTTTCATTTGAGTACCAACTAAAGAAACAATACACATCTTTCTGGTAATGTCTACAGTGCCATATTTACGAAGTTCAGAAAGAGCGTCTTTTAAATTAATCTCTGAGAGTGACGAATGAAGAGCCATAGAAACACGAACCTCTGATGTAGAGATAAGATCAACTACCAATTTCCACTTATCCAAAATGGAGAACACATGTGCAAGAAATCCATGAGAAAGATCTTTGCGATTAGAGTGAACGTTAAGCACAATGATATTGTTTTTGGTAGTAACCGCTGTAGGTCCTTTTTCCTTAACGCTATTTTTCAAAGAAAGTTTGGATAACGCAGTCGGAGGATGTGGAGGTGTAGCACTTCCAGGAAGTTTCATATTATTAGGATACACAATAGTGCCATCACCAGAAGGATTTGTAACATTCTTAATCCGAATAGGAATATGAGCATTTATAACTTGTTCCATTGTAAAAGGATGTATAACTTCAGAGCCATAATATGTCAATTCAGCAGCTTCCTCAGGTGTAATGATAGGAAGTAAGCGAGCAGTTTGAACCTTACGCGGGTCTGCTGTGAATATGCCATCAACCTCTTTCCAAATTTGTAACTCTTCTGCCTTTAGTGCTACTGCTGCTAAAGCTGCACATAAATCTGTGTAACCTCTACCGACGTTGTCTAATAATCCACCTGGAACAGTTCCAAAAAATCCAGTGACAATAGGAACATAACCATCACAGGCTAAAATCTCTTCACGAATCTTATCAACCAAGTAGCTGTAGAACTTTTTGTCGAGACCACTGGAATCAGGTCCTTGATGTAATTGTGCGTAATTACTTGGAATAACATGAGATAAATCAACATACTTTGTCGGAACTCCATTGTCAGTAATAACAGCTGACATAAAGAGACAAGCAAGTTTTTCACCAGTAGAAATAATCGAATCCAAAGTTCTCGCACTGACTTCTTCAATAATTCTAGCAGCATTTATTACATTAATAACACCATCACACTCCTTGTTAATATCAATTTCGAGTTGATCTAGAAGTTCTTTCGATTTGATTGATTCCCTAGCAGCCTTGATGTGTGATTCTCTGATGGCTTCCAAACTACCAGAGAAATCATCTCCAGTAAGAGCATTTTCGGCGGCAACCAACAGGCGCGTAGTTGTACCTTCAGCCTTGGTATCGGTTGATCTGGCTGAGCATACCACTACTACATTTTGTGATTTATTGTATTCCTTTACAATGTCTTTTGCGATAGCTATGGGAAACTTTCCAACGCTAGTTCCACCAAACTTTTGAACGACCCAAGATTTTGTAACAGACATATTGGAATAGCAAACACTAATTTGTAGAAACGAGTGGTGAATTAATATAGGACAAGAAAGAAAAATTTCAAAGATAAAAGATGAAATCAAAATTAGTGACTCTTTCATATCAATCTGAAATAGATATATTACATAATTTGTCTATTACAGATAATGGCGAGTACCATAATTTTTCCTCTCATAATTTAATATCAAGCAACCTGTTCTAGATATATAGTATTTGAAATAAATCGAATGATTGTATACATCTCTCTTTCTTTGCTTACAGGATAAAGTCCAACGACTGCTTCGAAAGTTGAATACGACGCTCTTTGGAGATTTGCCTGGGAAAAGCTACGAAACAATAATACCGGACACCAAACACAAATTTAATTCTTCTTTTATCACCTTCACCTCATAACAGTACATCAATATGACAAACAACGGCGCTATATTTACAGATGATTCGGGAAATATCCCAGAAATAAAAAACATTTTACACTGCGTTGACGACCTCACAGTCAGACTACAGAAAAATCGGGAAACTGTCGATTCCATAAACAAGCTTGCCAAGCGTGTTCTTGAACAACAAACTTTGGCTTTAGAGGAGCTTCATAGATTTTTACCATCGCCACAGGATGATATTAAATCTCGTCACAAAGAATTGGCTCGAACTAATGATGATAGGCTTGCGCGAGAATCTAGCAAGAACTCAGCTAGGCAACGTCAAATGCGTGAACTAGAACGACGAAGTGTTAAAACACAAGCACTACCGCAACAAACTTCATCGCAACCAGAGTCGCTACCTGCATCACCACAAACACCAAAGGAAAAATCTCAAGAAAATCTCAATCTGGATCTGAGGTTCGAGCTTCAGAGATTGCAAATTGTGGAAGAAAAAATGCAAGAAGTGGTTCAACGGTATCAACTCACTGTCTCAGGAATTATAGATGGAACACGTAGCTATGTAGGAGAATATGAAGGTATGGTAAAAAATACCATAGATACATACGAATCTCAGCTGAAATATGAAAAAGAGAGCCAGACCAAAATATTAGCTGTTCGTGCTACATTATTAAAAGAATTAGAAAATCTACGAGAAATGGCTAAACTGTCAAGCAAAGAGATTTCAAACAGCCTACATGCAAAACTTAACTACGAAAGTACTGGTCAAACCAAAGTTACCTTCAAAACCAAAGTTCCATTAGGATCTTAAGTAAAGCAAATATATATAGAAATGTATATCATGTCTTATATTTCCCCAAAAACATCTGTTCTCCGTTGCTCCCACAATGGCATGTCCTCTCGAACTATAATAGTTTTGTTAGCATTCATATTGACGTCAAATATCCAATCATTCCAAATATACTCACTTTTATCCAGCATGGCTAAGTCGATATCTGCAGTAATTATTCGAGGATTCGTATCAAAACTAGCAGCTTCAGCAAGAACTGTTCCCCATGGGTCGACAATTAGCGCATGTCCGTATGATTGACGCTTTCCAACAGGGAAATCGTGGACGCCAATTAGCGCAGGCATCATAACATAAGACTGAGTATCGATTGCTCTTGCTCTTGCAAGTACTTCCCAGTGGGCCATACCAGTTTTTACAGTGAAAGCTGAGGGATATTGCAAAATCTGTGCACCTAACCTTCTCAGACGTAGAGCCATTTCTGGAAATCTTATGTCGTAGCAAATCGCTGGACCAATTTTTCCAATAGGGGAATCAAAAGGCTCAATCAGTTTGTTGCCTGGTTCTACTCCATTAGATTCTTTAAGTATTGGGCCATTTGTAATTTCTACGTCAAACAGGTGAAGTTTTTGATATCTGTTCAGCAATTCTCCATCAGGACTGAACCATAGCAATGTATTCTTAACTCTAGTGCCCGATGTAGGCTCATGAACTCCAATTGATACGTAAGGCTTCACTTGCCCCATAGGTATAGACTTCAAAGCTGCAACGACTCCATCTTGTATGGCATTAGAAGATTCAACAGGTTTAGCCAAGGTTAAGCTTTGGTCCGGAGAACTGGCTATGTAGTCCGAAGCCTCTGGTAAAAACAAGACAGATGCACCTGCTTTAGAAGCCTGTAGAATCAATTCCTTAATTATATTAGCATTATTGATCAAAGAAGAGGTAGCACAAAACTGTCCAACTGCAGCCAAAACCATTGTTATCTGATACTGAAAAAAAAAAAGTGGCTTCTGTAATTAGAGAAGGTAGTATATGGTACAGATAAAAAAAACATGAGTCAGCCTTTCCTAAGATATTCTCAAACAACTAGTTTTCGAGTTTTCAAACATGATACAGCATTTACAAACAAAAAACACAAAATATATATATATATTAAAAATAATCTATGACCATCTTCAAAAAAGCTAAGGGGGTACCTAATCCTTGCTCTTCTTCTTCTTCTTATCCTTCTTATCCTTCTTGTCCTTCTTATCCTTAGACTCTTCCTCATCTTCATCTCTCTTTCTCTTCTTGTCCTTCTTTTCCTTCTTCTCTTTCTTGTCCTTCTTTTCCTTCTTTTCTTTCTTTTCCTTCTTCTCCTTCTTTTCTTTCTTTTCCTTCTTCTTCTTGTCTTCTTTGACAGCACTCTCATCGTCAGAGTCTTCGTCATCAGAATCATTTTGTTCGGGAGCATCATTCATGGCAGTATCGGCATCAGCATTGTAGTTCTTGTTATCCTTGAATTCCACCTTAGCATTCTTCTTGTCATTGACAGCAGCACGAGCAGCAGTAATGTTGATGTCGCGACCTTCCAGTAGACTCAGTCTCTTTTCAATCTTAATTCTATCATCAATACCAACACTGGCAACGTCTTCACGGTCCTCAGCCAAAGCGTCGTATCTTAAACTAACTGAAGTCTTTGCAGCAAGCATACGGGCAATCTTACCCTTGTTTTTACCAGAAGCTTGACCAACTAAAGAAGCATGATAGATAATACCATACTTAGGTGTATCGTGTTTAGTTTTCAAGGCACGGAAAAGTGCCTTTTCAGCACCAAGAATTTGAACTGTAGAAGCAGGGGCCTTGGCAAGAGAGATTAAACTACCAGCGTGTGAAATTAATCTAGCACCAACAAGTTCACCAACAAGAGCAGTCAAATTAGGAGCAATAGCAGCCATACGGGCATTAAGATAGTTGGAAAGTTGCTCACGGTAGTCAGCAAAGTCAATGACTTGATCGGCAAGAGATTTAATGTTATCAAGATCGAAATCAGTAATTTCAGTACCCATAGAGACTTCAGCAGCTTCCTTGAGTTGAGTCTCAATTTCTTCAGGTAAGACCTCAGAAAGATCAGTGGTGGAAGCGTTAGTACGGAATCCCATAACTTTAATGACACGGGCATACGCAGCGTTATCTTGAACAATCTTGCTCATTTCTGGGAAGTGCCATCCGTACCATTCTTTGATTCTCATAGCATATGTATTCAACTCCTTGTCGAGATCGTCAAGTAAAGCAATAGCTTGAATAATCATAGTATCTACCTTCTCTGGAGAAAACTTAAGCTTGTGTCTACCAAGGGAGTGAGCCAAACCAAGTGACATTGTTGAAAGATCTTTGTCGGTCAAACCAGGCAAAAGTGCAGGAAGATGCTCTCTGATAGCACGGAAAAGATCTAAACTGGCGGAATCAGAAACAACAGAGAGTGAAAGGTCAGGAAGCTTGTTGATAGCATTACCCAACTTAGGGTCAGCAACAACCAAAGTGGTTTTCTTTTCATCCTTAAGCTCATTCAGCAAAGAAGCAAGTTTGTCGGAAACCTTTCCTTCAATAACAGCGTTAACTTCTTCCAAAGCGGAAGCAGCAGAGTCGAACTTAGAGAAGACTTTGACTTTAAACTGATCAATAACTTGTTCAGGTGTAGACAACTCTTCTATTAAGCTGGAAGACTTGTAAATCTTCTTATCCTTAGCCTTCAGCAAGGCATAACCAGCCGAAGTTTCTGTTAGAACCAAAGTCATTTCGAATGTGTATGTATGCGAATAAAATGGTCCTTTTATCCTCTATCTCTATCTCACGATCAAAGTAGGTCGAAAGAGTCCGATTTATGGAAGAAAAAATTGAAATTTTGGAAAAACAAGAACTCCCAAACAGAAAAGTAAAAAAATTTCATGTATGAAAATTTTGTGTAGGGCAAGGGCTAGGCGTATTTTGTTTTGGGACTTGAATACAAAACTCAGGGTAAGTTGAAAGTTGAAACAACATGAAAGATCGTATTTTGCATACAGGAACAAGATTTATAACCTTTTTTTAAAATAATTAAGTTGACCTGTATTATTATAGACTGTACTTTAATAATAAGTAATAATCAACAAACACAACACATTTAATAATAAGACAGAATAACAATTTAGAACAAATAAATATATATATGAAAATAGTACATAAAACAATCTAGTCTCTTCAAAAGGACGTTCAACACCAGGAAAATATAAGTTGACGAGATGCAGGGACAAAAAACTGGTTATGTGTATCTGATCTGACTACCTCTTAATCCTGTGTTGAACAATCACTCTCAATTTACAATTTGATAAAAGTATTTTTGAGCATTTATAAAACGTTATAAATTTTTATTCAGTTTAAGAAGCTACAAATTTTCATAAAAATCTGAAATTATAAGTTATTAAAAACTCAGAAATTCATTGAAAATCTATCTTACCAATACAATAAAGTATGCTAATCAAGAAGAATTTCTAATATATAAACTTGACAAAGTAAGAAAAAAATCAAATCAATAAACTATTCTCAGATAAAAAAACAATTCGTTAAGCTATGTAGCTCTGATGATATTTAATAACCATAAAAAACATATATAGATCTAAGTAGGTATTGTTGTAACTTGAACATGATCGTCATTTTCTACTGTTTCATTTTTTTTCTTTTCGTTCAAGTCCAAAGTACTACCAAAATCATCTGTCTCAAGTTCTTTTTCATCCCTCACTGTCCACCGTTTGAACAAAGGTATCAGAATTTGAGAAAAAATTAATTGTTCCCCTTGGTACAACACTAAAGGAATTGATACTATACCAATCAAGTCGGTCCTACCACTGTATTGAGCATCAATTAATGGAACCCCTAAAACGACTGTCTTAGCAATACCACATAAAATCACTGCAACTGTGTCCTTCCTTGAAAAGTAGAATGGTGCAAGAAATCGATAAAAGTATAGCTTTACAGAACGAGGGGGATTATTACCCATCGACTCAAGTCGCTTTTTTGCAAATTTACTTAAAGGCGAGCGTGCAAAAATATAGCAGATTCCAGAAAAAAGAATGAAAAAACCAAAATTTAAAAATACTATCATAATTATAGAAGCAGTAGGTACTACCTCAAATGCTCTTTGATGAAATGCAGTGGAGAATGTTGACCAATTTAGAAGAACAAGACAAAATGTGCTAATTTTGTTCAATTTAAATGTTGAAAATACCCAATTTACTTGCTTCGGCCAAATTTCTCGAAGAATTTGGCCAACAATCAATGGCAAAAAAACTGCCAGTGAAAGATGTTTCATAACTTCAGCATATAGCGAAGTAAATGAAGAATTTAGTGCTGGATTACCGTATGAAAACCCAGTCGATTCGGACATGTACATTTGAACAAGTGCCGGAGTAATGAATGCACCCAAAATATTCCCCATTAAAACTTCAATAAGAGCCAAAGAGTCGTTTCCATTTCCTTGCCTTGTCATCACTACATTTGATGAAACAGTTGTCGGCGTACATCCCGTGATTATCATACCAATCAAGATATAAGGATCAATACGTGGGTCATCAGCTTTTCTCATAATTTCGGCAAAGGCGAAAATCACAGTAGGAGTAATAAGAAAAGAAAGGCTTTGAACTACCAAATGGCTTCGCCAACGTAATGACATATTGATAATTGTTCGAGTCGATGTCGAAAACCCTGTTACAAGAAAAATAAAGGCTACCGCGCCATAGCTGATAGAATATTGTGATTTGATAATTCCTCCAGTACGACCGACATTAGGGAAAAAGTATGCTAGCATCACAGCGATACCTAGGCACATGAGCATCCAATACGTCTCAACTACCTTTAATATCCATTCCAAAGAAATTTTCGTACAATTTTTAAATGAATTTGACATGATAGATCCTGTATGTTAACAATCATATGAACATGGAAACTAATCAACAGAATGTTTCCCAAGTTGATTAAGAGTTCAAAACATGAGAAAGTGTTTCCAAAGTCTGCATTGAAGTATACGAGTTGGAGTATAGATCATTTGAATGCTAAGGCATCCGAAGGTCAATACCCAACTAGTACGAACTCGGATCCAGACGGCCCGAATATTTTATTGGGTTCTGGTTTGGGAATCAACCCTTAACCTGAAAATTGCGACACTCAGAGAACAATTTCGGAACATCAGTGTTCCAGTACAGCACCTCATCAGTAAGAAAGAGGCATGATCTGATCACACCTTTTTTTTCCTGCTCTAAAACTAAATGATATGCTAAGATACGCAGCAAAGGTTTCATTACTCACATTGACGTGGGTTCCTGTTGCTCTGACAATGTCAGAACATGTGGTCCACGTAGCTAGAATCCAAGGTTCTTCCATGAAGCCAACACTCAACCCATTGGGATGGTCAGACTATGTATTGCTGTGGAAATACAATATTCGAGGATCTCTTAATGTTGGTGATGTTGTTCTTATCCGATCACCGTTAAATCCAGAAAAAATTGTGATTAAAAGGATCTTGGGTGTGCAAGGAGATAAAATCATTACTCGATCGCCTTATCCACGACCAACATGCCAAATCCCCACTGGACATTTATGGGTCGAAGGTGATAATATTCATTCGGTGGACAGTAATACTTTTGGTCCTGTCTCAGAAGGGTTAGTGATAGGAAAAGCAAGTAAAATTGTGTGGCCACTAAGTCGATTTGGCGAGATTTCAACTGGTGGACGCGAGGCACGTTTAAATGTTCTTAAAAGCGAAGCGACAAAATCCTCTACTGTCGAATGATTATAGCATACTTATTAGTTATCCAGCATTTTTATTATTGTGATTCTCTTGATATTGTAAATATGTAAATGAATTTTACTTTAGTACTTTACTACTTAATTGGGCAAGGGTTTTAAATGAATATAGCGATTTCACGAATTTCCAACCTTTTATTCTCATAAATCCCAACCTCCCACATCTTGGTTGAAAAGGAACAAACAAAAACGTATCAGAATGAGTACTACAGTAGAGACGACAGCTTCGACTATCTCAGAGCCTTTAGATCTTGTCAGACTTTCTCTCGATGAGATAATATATGTGAAACTAAGAGCTGACCGTGAACTTCGCGGTAGACTACATGTATGTGTGACTTGTATCGTTCAGTCATGTCAGTGGAGATACTAATCATTGCATAGGCATACGACTCTCACTGTAACATGATTTTGAGCGAAGTAGAAGAAACTATTTACTACCTAGATGATGAAGATGATGAGCCAAAGGTAAGCCACTCTTGTTTCACGCTATAGGATAATGATTTTAACTATTAAAATTACAGAGTATCAAGAAAAGAAGTGAAATGCTGTTTGTTAGAGGAGACAGTGTTATTCTGATTAGCCCGCCTACGAGTAATTAATGATCATGATTTATGACTTTCTATTCGGCTAAGTTTATATCAACTGTATTATTTATTAATTAATGGATTGTTTATTTTAGACTGAATTCCTTCTTGTCATGGTAGGTCTAGATGCTTTCTTGAGTTTAGTAGCACCTGGAATTTGCGGCATCTTATTTTGAGCTTTCAATTTTTGGATAAGTTCATGTCCGTAATTCACACCAACTTTGTAAATTTCGTCGAATTTTGAAAAATCTAGTGTTGCATAGTTATCAATCGGAGGTCTGATGTAAACTACACCTGGTGTATTCTTAGCTTTTTCCAATGCTCCAACTGATGAAACATAAGCCAACCTGGCCTGTATCTCGGCTAAGCTAGGTACATTGGGGTGTTTGGAAAAAATGTTGAATCGATTGAATAAAACCCAAATTCCTGATAAAGTATCTCCGTACTTCATAGGCGTAGTGTCATCTATTGATCCAACATCCACAGCAAAAATATACTTTGCTCCCTGGGCTTGCATCTGTGCAACTGGGAGATTGTCAACATATCCACCGTCCAAAAGCATACTCCCTTTATCTGTAATTGGAGGAAGCAATCCTGCCAAAGACATAGACGCCCGAATATATCTCCATGCGTAACCAGACTTGTGAATTTCCATTCTAGAGTGGGTAATATTTGTCGTGTTCGTAAAATATCTAAGCCAAAAGTCTTCAATTTGAAAATCACCAAAGGTTTTGAATATTCCTCTGTTAAACTCATGTCCAGTTGTGTACGAAGTGGCAGGATATGTTAAATCTAATACCATACGCCACAAACTAGAAACTCGCGAAGAAAACTGCTTAGCACGTCCATAGATAGGTACTAAATCGTACTCTTTGGCGTAAAGTCCACCAACAAAAGCTCCAATAGATGTACCTCCAACAAAGTCAATAGGAATACCATTTTCTTCTAATGCCCTTACAACACCAATATGTGATAAACCTCTGGCCCCACCACCACCTAACACGAGACCAACAGCTTGACCAGAAAGAATACGGGCCAGTCTATTGAAATCGTTTTTATGAACAAAAGAGTTCGAATAAATTGGTAGGTTTCTTTTATTGGTATACTTGTTCATGAGATCAGTTTGAATGCTCTGCATCTTGCTCCTTAGACGACTCAATCTTCCCCCAGTAGTTTCAGGGTTAGTTTGCACAGTTTCCATTTGAATATGATGGTGAGAATTAACCCATATTCTGTTTTTAAGCCATCTAGATGTAGATCCAGCTGGAACATAGCGATCATCGTGAAGTAGAATTAATTCTGTTTTGGCAGTCGTTTTCATAGTAGCAAGAAGCCTTTCGTATTCACCAATATCAGGTTCTTCTGACGCATTAGCTAATAAAAGAATACAGTCTGCTTGTGAAATACAAGTTTGGGTCCATAAAGAATTTACACCTGTGTCAGCTATATATAGTACAGTCTGATATCTTTCTTCAAGGTCAGCAAGATAGTGTGACATTTTAAGAAGACCTATTTTGTTGAAAGCATTTCTACCCAAATGGTGTAGAACTGTGGCTACATTTAATGATATAACGTTTTGTCCAATATCAGTATAAGAATTGACCAATTTTTGACCAAATTCAGCAACTGGAAGTCCAGGTCTTGTTGGTACAATGGAAACAGTACGGAACTCAGAAAGAGCACCATGTTCGTAACCAGATATAGATGGTGCCCCTAACCTACTCCTAACTCTTGAAGCAATTATTCTTGAGATCTCAATAGTTATACTAGGATGCTTTTTTGCAAGATTTTCAAATAATGCTCGTGGAAGTTTTGCGACTTCCGTTTCACGAATTGCGTGTAGTGTATAAGGACGCTTAGACACGGTTAACACTTCCAACTCACCAATACTATCGCCTTGTCCATATTCACCATGTTTAATAGTCTTGCCGTTTTCTTTCACCACTGATCTTAAACGTCCATTTAACACAATATAAATTGAATCCGATTCATCTCCCTGCTTGAATATTGTTTGACCTTGTGGAACTTGTACCCACTCTAAAGCAAAATCGAGAGTCAAAATCAAGTTAGACAACACACCTATTAATGTGTTGGCAATGCTTAATTGAAAAATAGGATATTTTTCTGCAGTTCTTTCCAAATTATCTCTCGATAAAAATCCGACATATGCATCTGTGCTAGCTTTAATTTGAATAAAAGACTTGTAGGATAATGCTGCACCGATGAACCCTGCAATTCCTCCCGGTTTTATTGTATAAAGTTCATGATACTTGCCTGATTTGTCTTTATAACCTACTTCGAGAATTCCCTGAATTAAGTAAAAAACACCATACGAATCACCATTTTGCTCGATGAGAACAGTATCAGCCTTATAGTATATGATTTCAAGATTCTGAGAAGCCTCAATTTGGGCATTTTCATAAGCAGGAGAAGAATTACTAGAAGCCACAGACTCGTCATCGTTGATTGACGTTGATCTTTCCATACGTGTCAAGTTATTTAGTAGATTATTGAACGATGGCTTGCGATATCTTCCGCCATGGTGGTCTAGTGCTGTTAAAATAGGAGTAGGATCATCTGAAGGAGGGTCAACCATATCTTCTTTACGAACTTCATGATCTAGTCCTAGAAATTTAAAAATACACTCTGTAAGTGCTAAACGCAAGGCAGAATCTTCAGTTTCTTCGTCGCCAGTAAACGAAATGCTTGTTGGAAGCTTCATAACACCAAATGTATAGGATTCACGTCTTGACAAAGGAACATTAGAAAGAAGATCACCTGGGTGAGACACCGTGCCTGGGTCAAGTACAACCTGTCTAGATTTTGAAGTTTTAGAAGGCATTGGCTGACTTTTTCGATTTGTAGTTGGTTTTCCAACATGAATAACTTGCTGATCTATAAGTTCAGGGTTCTTTGCTATAGTTTCTTTCACACCATTTATGGCTTTATCATGTAAATATGAAGGTAGCTCATATTTTGTTCTGCCATTGAGAATTCTTTCTGATCTATATATCTCAGTAGTAAGACCAAGGTAATGGTGGCCTGTATGAAACGTTACTCTAGACAATCTAGACATAACTACTTGAATAATATGAACGGCAGATTTAGGAAATTTTCTTGTCAAACGTGCAAATGCAGATTGTGGAATAATTGCAATTGTTGAATCCTCAGAAGCAAATGCAATGGATTCTTCCAAAGGACTGACACGTTCTTGAAATGCCGTCCCTAAGGTAAAATGGCTACTTAACAGGTCTTGCGAGTTTTCTCTACTGATATCAATGGCACCCATATCTCTGAAGTCTTTGGGTGAGCTTGTCGAAGGATCTACTTTCATTGTTTTAGCAAAAAGACTTAATACAGAAACCAGCGATGAGATCGGTGCGCCTCTTTTGATTTCATTTAGTACCTGGTATGGCTGATCTCCAATCATGACAACTTCCTGATCGATAAACGTATCTGGACGGTCTTCATCTTGATTTTTCGTCAAAATTTGAACTGTTCCATCTACAACAATGTAAAATCCTTTTTCTTCATCAAAAGACATAGTTTCGCCCTGTTCTAATTTGTAAGACTGAATTTGACGTGTCAGTTCATGAAACACAGGACGCTCTAAGTGTCCAAATATTTTTATAGCACTCAAAAAGTCTTCAAGATATGTAGAAAACCCTGCTTTTGAATCGTTTACTGATGGTGAGTCCATAAAAAGATCTATCTTTGGTTCTTCTCTGATTTCCTCTGGAGGAAGACGAGAGTAAGTAGTGAGATACCGATATCTTACCACTGTCCATGTTAGTAGTATAATAAAAATTAGAATCAAGAGCCTATAAACAATAGAGGTTAGCAAGTTGTATTTTCCAATAATAAAAATTGAACTTACAACGATGAAAACTTGAGTGTAAAGCTGAATCTCTTTCCTAACAAACTCAATCCATAGGCAGGGATCTGATAGATAAAAAACCCCACAAATTTGAATACTAGTCGTGGAATAGCCCACAGAAGTGTGCTTAGCATTCCATTAGAAGAGCCATTTAAATCTGCGGGCAGCGTTTTCTCTGTAATATCTGCCATTATTGAATAAAGGCATGCTCTGCAGTACAATGGTCGTGGTAATTCAAAGATAGTAGACAAGAGAAAAAGTTCCCAGGATTTTTGAAAATATAGTTTGTTGGTTCAAAATGAGATGAACCAGGCAGGCACCCATTTTTGTGTTACCCACAGACACATGCTAATTCCACTGGGTTCGGTTTTCTTTAAATTTTCAGCTGACCATAATAATTTTTCCCTAGACAATTTTTTTAACATATCGAGATTATCGTCCTTACAGTTGTTTCTGGATATGATTAAAGCACGAAGTTTTGGGAAGTTTGCACTTCGTTCGAAGGCGACTATTCGACTTAACTCTACACTACCATTTGATGGTTCACCTAAAAATGAAAAAGTGCCAAAACTTCCAGAGGGGGGGATCAGACTGAAAATTGATCCTAAAACCGCTACTACTTTCGAAGACTTGAAAATTCCCCCATCACTAATAAATGCAGTCAAAAAAGCATACCCTTATATAAAAGAGCCCACTTCTACTCAAAAAAATATGCTATCGCTTTTACAGTCGGACTTGTCACTACTAGTTAAAGCTGAGTCTGGATCTGGGATGTCGACAGCTACGATTTTATATCTATTAGCTGTTAAGCCTCTCAAGGTTAACACAGGTGAAAACGATTCTTGTATCCAGAATTTGGTTGTAGTCCCAACTCAAGATCTTGCACTTCAATACGAGGAGACTATCAAAAATATACTTCAGAACTCTCCCATTGATATTAAAAATGCAATTCAAATTTTGTATAGAACTAGTGAGGATGAACAGAATAGACAGATAAACATTCTTAAAGACTATCCTGCACCGAAGATTTTAGTAGGAACGCCAACTCGAATTCTTGATATACTGGCCAATTCTGATATGAGACAATATCTTCGTTTAAATGCACTATCCACGATTGTCCTTGACGAGGTTGAACAACTTATCCCTAAAAATGAGAAGCTGGAATCTAATTTAAAACAAACGTCGAAATATAGCAAGAAAGTTGCTAGAGCTCCTACTGAGATTTTATTAGATCATATTATTCCTTTGAGAAACTATAATATCGAACAGTATAACGATATATTTGTTCCTTTAAGACTGATATTTCAATCTTGCGTAGCATCCTCATATACAAAAAAGTTGGCTGTACAACATAGGTGGGCTACAACAAGACCAATGCTTCGACTTGGATTAACCGGTTTGCCAAATACTATCAATAATACGATTCCTAGTAACGTTAAGTCTCATCTCGTCACATATGATCAAACTATAAATCTTTTGAGAGACACTAAATTTGAGCTAATCGATCCAGATTTGCTGGCAGATCCAGAGTTTTTGATGTCAACTCAGGGTTTAAATGAGCTTCGCAGAAAACAGTTGTTATGGGAGCAGTCTAAAACTACATCAAATAGTATACTTGAGACTGTTACAGATTATATTACTGGACTTGTCAAATTGTTTAAAGAAGCAAATATTGATACAACTGAGCCCATTTTGATTCTTGTTCCTGAAAGATTTTCTATTCCTACATTTATCGAAAAACTTCATGATATTGGAAATATAAAGGCTAGTGCAA
Organism: Geotrichum ghanense (nom. inval.); assembly: GCA_022023575.1. Lineage (NCBI taxonomy): Eukaryota > Fungi > Ascomycota > Dipodascomycetes > Dipodascales > Dipodascaceae > Geotrichum > Geotrichum ghanense (nom. inval.). The sequence continues at coordinate 633,237 of JAKKCX010000004.1, read as the reverse complement.
GTAAATACGACAAAAACATGGAATCTCAGGTATATGTATATCGTGCTAAAAACGTTGCTGGCTTAGATTTCCCTAACTTAAAAAATGTGTTTATACTTGGATGGGATACTTTGCTATCATCTAAACTCTTTGTTGTTGCTGCTGGAAGATGCCGTCCAAAAGAAGGAGACGATGGTCATGTTTATTTGCTTTCACTTGCAAACGAAGAAAATAAAGAGCATTCTTTTTCACTTGGAGTTTCTTTAGCCAAAATCAGCTGTATTCCTGAGAAAACTTTTTAGCCTTTCTGATTCATTGTACATAACACTCCAAAATTATTAACCATTTTTACTTGGCTAGAGAAAACTTGATTTAAAGATATTTGTGGTTATATAATTTAAAATAGCATTTTTTTTTAGATAAATTATAATGTTGACTCAACACTGTTACTTCTTAGATTCATTATTATTTTAGTTTGTATATTTTGTAACCAATATTTTTTGTGAGTTATATATATGCAATGGTTTATATAATTGCCGATTCATCATCATAGGATCTATGAGACGGCATATTTAAAACAGTATTTGAAGCTAGCTGGCTTACAGACGAAAATGTTCGTGGGTGTAATCTTGGAGAAGTAGCAACGCTTTCAGATAAATAAACCTTTTTCTTTGGAAACACTGAAGGTAAAAACACTTGCTTTTCATTTGGATACACAAATCTTTCCTCAAAGGCTTTTTTAAGTCTATGCTGAACAAGCTGTGCAATTTTTGGAACATTGGTTAACTTTGAAGTAGAACCAATACTAGATGTGATCTTGAAATCCATCTGGTAATCTGGTGCAAATGAAATATTTATACATGACTTCTCAGCTTGTGATTGAGAAGATGATGTATCGTGATCTTCTTCAGCTCCTTGATTCTCGTTAGCAGGACGCAAAGAGATTTTTAACACCCCCACAAACTTTACTATTGATATTGCCAAATTGATGGGCAAATAACAAAAATTTGGTCGAGGAAAGTTGATCAACAAATTGGTGTCAATTCCGAGTGTAATGTCGTCTTTTAAATCTACGTTTATTTGTGCTTCTAAAACTTCTTCTTCAATTTTTGGATTTGGCAATTCTTGAGATCGGGCTGTTCGTAAAAGAGGAGTTCCTAGACCACTTCCTGGCGAAGATGCTGATGCACCTACATTCATATTGTCAGGAACCGTTTTTTCCAATCCACTTTTCTTAACGATTTTACAATTACTAAATACTGGAAAGTTTTTACCAGTATTTAATTCAACTACCTTTATTTCACTAACAAAACTAGGCATTTTGTCACTGTTCAAAAGACGAGTTAATTCTTGTAAAAGCCAATCATCCTCGGCAGCCATAGTTCGTGCGTATTTTATACCCTGTGACAGTAATATTGTAAGCCAGTCTAAAGATTCTGGTGAATGTTGGTCTATATCATAATAGGTTTTCTCTAAAATGATCGACGGTGTAGCATCTTTTTCTGGTAGTAGCTTAGCTTGCCTTCGTTGCCGAACATGCGATTGGTAGTCTCGATTATCTGGTGGAGGGTCTGCAAATATGAAAAATCGAATAAAAAAACACATCACAATTATAACGCTCAGTTGACCCAAAATCAAGCCATATGTAAATGTAGATATACTAAAACGATATTAATTAGAGTGAAATCAATATAATTTTGAAATTAAAAACGTACAATGGTTGCGACGAAGATAACTGGGTATGTGGATGAATTGCCATGACTGGTGTCTCCATACCAAAATCTCTGACTTTTAATGATTTGTCTACATTTGCGGCAGCTGTTAGGATAACTTGATCGTAATCTAACACATGTGAATTCCCGGTAGACTGAGGTAATATCACAATGGCCTCCGTGACTGTGACTGTAGGTGTTTTTTTATTGAACATTGTGTTTCGACATTTAGAGGTTACAGTTTAAACAATGATCTCTCAGACACGATCACAGATCACTTGAATTTTCCATGAACAAACACCCTAACCCTTTCAAATGAGCGGCTGAAAATCTCTACTGGAACTTTTAGTTAATAAGACTGTAATAGATGTATTTCCTTAGAGGATATGGGCTTTCTATTTTGGTAATTGTGAAATATAGAAGAACGTTTATACTTTCAATTCCATATTTGTACTAAAAGTTCATCTAAATAATGTATAAAAAATGAAATTCACTTAAAAAGTCTCTAACTTTAGACAAATCATTGGAATATAAAGCTAGCTCGACCAAAAAGTATGAATTCTGCATTGTCTTGTCAAATCCAAGACTGATGATTTTTAAAATCCCTATGCATTTTCGCACCTGTAGGACTATTAAATATTCGGCAGGAAAAGGTAAGATAACTAAAGGTGTTTTCAAAAAATGTTCTTAATGAATTGCCTAAAGTATCATGAATTATGAATTTTTTATGTTTATTCTCAACTAAAAAATCATTCTATCAAATATGATATATACGACATTTGGCAACTTTATAGCAACATGTTAAAATTCTTGGATATATTTTAAAATATACTCGTAAATATGACTTTATGAGAATTCTTTGGGTAGTAATATCACATTTTAAGGAATATAACCAGTATTCTTAGCTGAAATTTTTGTTGCATGTTAAATTTCAATGTTGCTCCAATTTCATGTGTGTCTTTCCTAACTTCTAAGAGATATATATTTTCAAAAACTACTACAGGTAATGAAAACAAGCTTTTTATTTAGCTCGCAAGTATCAATATATCAATATTATGCTAGGCAAATCCTATTAAAACACAGTTACTTGTTTAAGATCTGTACTGTAGAGACAATTAAAAAGTAGATATGATATAGCTATCCAACATGTTGGTGATATCTGAGAAAATAGTACTATTATGGACTAATGAATTTGATTAAAAATGTACAAATCCAAATATTCAAAAAGCAATAAATTAAATTACTTTAGTAATTCTTTCCATGAGAAAATTTCAGCTTATTATTTAACAAATTGAAACCCCGATATATCATCATTTTTAAGCAGATTTATTATTATTATTATTTTACAGTTTGCTTAATTTTGTTGTACAATTTTCACGTTGTGCTCCTTTTGCCAATTTCGCAGTTCAGCCTCTGTTTTCTTCAAATCTGACCGTAAAGTCTCAACAACTTTATTGAGCCCTTGGAAATTGGTTTGTAGCGCTGGTTCTACTTCAGCCACAGTTTTTTCAACCAGAACACCTCCAATCATTCGAAAACACTTCCGATCCTTAGGAGTTTCTTTTAGAGTATCGATAACAAGTCTTCAGTAACAGTTAATATACATGCTCGAGGGTTACAATTTAATATTTAAAAACGTACCTGTGTTCTTCCATATCTGTCTCTAATTCAGCAATTTTCAACATTAACTGATTCAATGTAGATTTGAACGTATTGTATTGCTGTTGCAGTTCTAAACACGTGGTACTAGGTTAGATATTTTACTCTTTAAAGTAGATTCTTGCAATTTACTTACCAGCATTTCTCGATGCGCTTGCAGATTGTGCTTGTGTGGACATTTTAAGGTGGTGATGATAGTACAATGGTGGGAGAAACTCGAATTTTCAAAAGTATTTGAATTTAAGATTTGTACAGATATTTTTCCTCTTTAAAACATTTACATAGAAAGAACTATTACCGATCAGACACACCAAGACGCAGACATACAAGTATACAGACACGCAAAATAGCCATTTTTAAAAGGTTGAACATTACTTGCATAGATTATAGTTATGAGCAATTTGAAAAGACCAGGAGTAACAAGATATTTTGCGGGTAAAGCAGACAATGAGCAGAGCTCGGAAGAGGAAGACGAGGAAGTGAGTCAAGAGGAAGAGCAGGAGGAAGATCTGCTGAATAACGAAGAGCAATTGAATGAAGAAGAGAAAAAAGGCCAAGAGGATGAATACAATCACAATACAACAGAACTGGATCGGCCTAAAATTACAATTAAACCCATTACCAGCAAACCAAAATCGGTTCCACCATCAGAAGCTTTAAAACCTGTCGAACATTTGCAACCTGCTGTTTCTTCCAAGACTTTCACTACAACAACTACGACCGATATTAAAACACAGTCAGATATCCCTTCAGATTCATCGTCATCAGAAGAGGAGTCGTCATCAGAAGAATCTAGCTCATCAGAAGATGACGGTCCAGTCTTAGTTAAGCCCAAATTCATTTCTAAAACACAGCGTACAGTTACCAAGACCGAACCAGCCAAAGTTGAGGAAGATCCAGAAGTCAGAAAGGCTCATACTCTCGCATTGGCTGAGTCTACTATTCAACATCAACTAACTATTGAAGCCATGTTTAGTGGTGAGCCAGATCCAGAAGTTCTCATGGTTGATGATACTGATGATATTGATCCTGAAGCGGAATTTACAGCTTGGAAAATTAGAGAACTGACGCGTGTGAAACGTGACAGAGAGCAAATAGTTACTCGTGAAAGAGAGCTTGAAGAGTTACAGGAGCTCAGAGAATCTAAAACCGAGGCAGAAAGAGAAGCTGAAGCTCTGGATAGAAAATTGGAGCAAGACCGCGCAATTCAAGAACAAAAAGAGAAAGGAGAACAAGGAAAATATACACAGAGATACTATCATAAGGGTGCATTCTTTCAAGACGACGAATTGGTCAAAAATCGAGATTTCAGCCAAGCTTTAGAGGATGACTATAGGGATAAGAAAAGTGTCCCCAAAGCTCTACAAGTGCGACGACAAGATGAAATCGGAAAGCAAGGCCGTACAAAATATAAATCTCTGAAAGAGGAAGACACAAGCAGAGGGGGTTTGTGGGATCTTGAGCCCAAAAGTAAAAACCGAGAGCATTGACAATAAAAATTCTACTCTAAAGGAAACGGATTGGTTTTTGCTTTTACTGACGTTTTTCTTATATCGCATTCTATGCAGAGGCTAGTTTATGTTATTTTCCAAATCTAAATACAAAAAATAAAAAATTACAGGTACACTCAGTTTTCGGTATCTGCGTGGAAGTGTGATTATTTCGAAAGAGAAATACTAACGAAGACTCAAGCTATTATTTAAACAAAATGTCATACTGCATTCAATTGGAATTTTGATGGTATAATAAATATTGGCAGCATTTAATTGGGAGGGATTCAGATTTACTATTATTTTCTCTGATAAATTATTATAGTTAATAAAATCGATACTCTATTATTTAAATGAAAAATTTATATCATTATATATATATTTTTTTTGATTTTTTATTTTTCTTTCTTCATTTCAGAAATAAAAATATAGTAAACAAAAAAAAAAAAAAAGACCTGAATATTGTCAGTTTCAGTTATTTCTATATTTGTGTAAATTTAAAAGTTTTGAAACTAATTATATATGATTAAATTTATATATTATTATATAAAAAAAAACCAACTACAGAATTTTATGACAAATATCCAAATGATTATTATAAAAAAAATTATTGTATTAAAAGAATTTAATTCAATGTAGGACTGTTTTCAAAATATCATTAATTTTCAAATTATTTCTGGAAAAAACAAAACAAAACATGATGATTTGATTTTATTAATTATGGAACATCAATTGTCTCTATTTGTACAATACCAAAATTTATGATAAATCATTATGAACAAATGTTTTGAGACTTGTCTTTTCTTTATTTCAAGTCCTGTAAAAAAAAAAACAAGTAAATATTAACGACAAAGGCCATTGATTGCAAATGTAAAAAAAAAATCTATAAATACTGAAAGCCAAATAAATTTATTCAGCTATTTAAATGATTAGTTAATTGATATCAATTTATATTGATACAAGACAAAAGTACCGAGTAACTCGAGTCTGATTTTTTTCGTTGATAAGACCTAATCACTATGTAAACTTGCCTAATAGACTATAAAATAAAAGAATCAGCTTTAACCTAGGTACTCTTATAAAAAACAAACATGTACATTTTAAACTCGTATTCAATATTTTTTTTTCTGCATTTTTCATATATTAAAATCTATTATCAATGTATTTTAATGACCATTGCACACGTCCCCACTTCAATTAAAGTTATTCCTTTTGCAATATTTAATCTTGAACGGTTAGTTCCAGGGACTATCTAATCTTGGAAATCCTTTTTTTTTTTTTTTTTTTTTTTTTTACAATTTTTCCATCTACAGGTTCTATTTTGCATCTAACAAAGAACAAGTGTTCTAAAAAAAAAAAATAAAACGAAAACTAATAATGATAATAATAATGAGTAAAAATACAATTAATAAAATAAAATCTTATGACTGATTATACAGTCAATATTTCAAATATATTTGTATAATGTATCTATAGTTTGTAAGTTGAAATATAGATCTGATTTTAATCTCAGAATTATTATTTTTTTTTTTTTTTTTTTTTTTTTGTAATATTATATTCAGCTCTTTCATTCAATATATGTTTATCATTATATAATTTATAAAACTTTTGTAACGCCAATGAAACTAACTCATAAGAAAAAAAAAATAGCATATACACTTTCATTCAATTAATTACTGGTAAGGCAACTTATGCAAAAACAAACTCCCAGCCATTTTCTTTGAGTATTTCAGTCCAATGAACTCCTCTAGCCCATGAAAGTTCAAGAGTTCTGATAGCAGAGTATACTTGGCCAACGCCAAACCGTTCCATCCCTTTCAACCGTTTCCGGTAGCTATCACGGACTTTTTCATCCATAACCTCACAGGCCGTTGCAAATATTGGAAAGCTCATACAAGACTCTACTCGAGAGCCTATGGGAATGCAGTTGTCAAGAACTCGAGTAGCTTGTTGGACAACTGATTGAACAAATGGAGACTTCGTTGGCAACAGTAAAGCTCGACGATATAGTTGGATTAAGGCAGCATAGCAAAATGTAGTGTTCATAGCACATACTTGTGAATACATTTGAATTTGAATTGGAAGCTCTTGGGTCGTTGATAAATAATTGTTCACAAACTGTTTTCTTTGCGATTCATAGTTTTCGCAAAATGAAAGCATCAAGTTTGCAAGTTGAAATGCTTCACTGGTAAGAGAATCATTATTTCCATTAGATCTATTGCGTTCTCGAATCAAATAAGATACTTTCGAGAGAATGGGCATTATATCCAGATCTAGACCAAGCAGTAAATCCACTGTCACAGGCCCATCCTTTACCCGTGCAAGAGACCAGTCATGTACAGCCCATAACTGAGCCATATTTTCATTTGTAGACAGAAATGCACTAGAGTGCGATGAAGATAATGCACCAACAACGTCAAAATATGCAAACCATCTGATGAGGAAATATGTAATATCAGACTCATCTAGCCCAGGTTTAAAAAATCCCAGTGGCTTTGGCCCAACACTTCCGTTAACAAGCAACGGTTTGGTGAGCTTCCTAGATACAACTATGTCGCGCGCACCATGAAGATGCTTTTTCCATGTGGACGTGGTTTCGACTAGTATGTCATAGGACGCTAGCATAATGGATGTAGTTAAAGTAACGTCCGATTTTGACTCGTTTTCATTTTCGAGTGCTTTGGTCAGTCCCTGGAAAGTCCTTGATAACAATTTACCCAGTATATCATGCGGAGGCGGCAGTCGTAAGTACCGGGCCCGGTGATATGCTGAGAATGCTAATAAAAGTGATAAAAGATGCGGGGCACCAAGTGACATTGCTGGTAACAGTGTTTTGAAAGGATTCTGAGGATATATCAACGGCGCAGGTACTAGCATGTCGGCAGTAACATTTATAAAATGGTGAAAAAGTTCCCTGTAGAGCGGAATATCCTTAAGCATATCAGGCATAGGCTCAAATGGTCTTGGGATATATGTAAAACCTTCTTCTACATATTCAGGCGAAGAAGATGTTGGAGATGTGGTAGCAGAGGTAGCCGTTTTTTGGTCTCTTAGTGGTAACTGGATAAGATTGTTTCTGTAGCTTGAATCCTCGATTTCCTCAATGTCGTTTGAGAATTTGGAAAAGTCAATACTGTTGAAAAACGAATCGAGAGTATCAAGAGTTTCCATTTTGACTACACTCATTTCGTTTAGTTGGAAATTCTTAGGCGATAGTTCAAGAGTATCAATACTTTCTCCGCTGGGCGTATCTTGAAACATTTCAAACGATTCCAGTTCTTCAAAGTTATCAAATGATTCATGGTAGTAAATTTGAGGTGTTTCGACAACAAAAGAAGTGCTTTCGATTTGTTTTTCTAGCTGAACGGCTCTAAATTCTTTTAGAACTATCTGTTGTTCTTCCTCTCTGTTCTTGTAAGGTCTGCCACCCCAGATGAGTTTAAGAGAGTAGTCGCATAGATGTTGCTTGTATTTGACGCAATTTGAACATTTCGGCTTTTTTTCGTCGCACTTGATTTTTAGCCGTTTACAGTTGTGACACCCTTTTCTACTTCGTTTTTTGACGGTTTTGAATGGATTTGGTTTTCTGGGCATGAGGAGAATTTAAATTCAAAGAAAATAGGAGACGCCGTTTAATACTTCTTATTTAGATCACCAAGGGAAAAAGATTCGTAAAGAGCACTAAATACCGAGCGATGGAAACTAAAATATTGAAGAAAAGAGCATTGAAATATGTAAAATGAAATAATATTAAAACAAACAAACAAAAAAAAAAAAAAAAAAAAGTATTAGGAAAGAAACAAGAAAATCGAGGCTTAAAAGAAATCTGGAGAAATCATGAATCATTAGCATTTTGTTTGAATTTCCTTCAAGTCATATAATAGGGTTAGGTCTGTTTTAGTTTAGAATAGTATGTCCATGCGGTCAAAACCGAGTATTGGGTATGAAATAATAGGTTCTCGAGGGTAATTTACAAATAAAAAGCTGTCTCGAATAAATATCTATTAATGTATTAAAACTCAAATCTAAATGATATATGAATCAGTAAGACCAATGTTGAAATCGATTTTCTATTAAACGTTTTTATTATTATTATAATAATAATAATAATAATAATATCAATATTAAAATTGCTTTAAATTATTTTATATATACTCTTTTATTAATTTTTTTTTTTAAAAATGCTGATATTTTAATGTCAAGTCATTCGAATATAAAATTATAATACATTTACTTCTGAAATATGAAAAGAAAAATGATTATCAATGAAATCATATCGTCCAATGAATCTGTTGAAAATTTTATTCATTTGGTCCATACAGTCATAAAAATTTAATATTAAAGTCTGTTGAAAATAACCCATTGTTATCAGTCTTGGTGAACTTTTTATCGCAGCAGCAGCCGTTATTTTGAATTTCAAATAATTTGTTGGAAACCACCCAATGTACTTTGATAGCAGGAAAACTTCAGTTGCATCTACATTATTCCAGCTAACTAACCTATCAGTCTTTTTTTTTTTTTTTTTATCTTTTCTTGAGAGGAACAAAACAAACAAACTGCAATCTATAAAGTAAAAATTCATCAAGTACAAATCTTACAGAGAAGCAGACATATATAACCTCGTGTTCAGCTCAATTAGCATAATGTTGATATATAAATGTTATGTGATGAATTAGGTTCGAAACCCGAACAACGTGCAGATCTATTTCAAGATATGAAAACTATCATAAAGTTAATGATAATACTCATATTTATAAAATGTAACTAATTTTTTTATAGATGTTTTTAATAGTTTAGCAGTAGATTTAGTCGGCAGAAAACTTTAGTCTCAAAACCAAATCTAGTATAGCTTCTTGTTTGTCTATAAACTGCAATAAAGAACCGATAAATCCGTAGATAAATACTCCGATAAAAAAACCCACCGAGAAATTCTTCCTTGTTGAAGATTAGAAGGTTCGTCTATAGGCTCTGGAAAAAAAAAGAAAAAGAAAAAGAGGTTATTTTACTCATATTCATATTTGAAAATGTTTAAATTATTGTTTTTATTTTTTTAAATTTTATAATCATTGTTATTATTGTTATCATTGTTATTATTATTATTATTATTATTATTATTATTATTATTATTATTATTATTATTATTATTATTATTATTATTATTATTATTATTATTATTATTATTATTATTATTATTATTATTATTATTATTATTATTATCATTATTATTATTATTATCAAAATGTAAACCAAATCAATAAATTTATTCCAAAATGATCATTTATACATAACAACTCTCAATTATAACCTTTTAATCCATCAATTTAATGTATTTGTGTGCATATGTTTTTTTTTTTTTTTTTTTTTTTTTTTTTTTGAAATTAATTTTTTTGGGTAATTATCAAGTCAAAGCTCAAATTTGAAATAAATTATAATAAATCATAAAATTCATATAAACTACTTTAATATTCCCACCTAATATTTATATATATATATATATATATATATTTTCGTAAATAACTATTGCCTACAATAACCAAATATAGCTTTTGTAGTAGTTATACGTAATATAACATACTTTTTACTTCATGTGTCATGTACATCTAAGATCAATATTTGTATTGTCTAGGCACGAAAGTTACTGATATCTGTGGGTAAAAGTCGTCATGCAAGTTATGAATATATACTGCTAATAATGAACCCAAAATTTTACTTCTACAAACTAATCATCATAACCTGCCTATGGGGTTTCCATATAGAGTATTTAAGCGTGGATTTTAAAACATGATGATATCGGGCTCTTTAGACCCCGACACTCCATATTCAATAAGTACACTACTACATCTTGCACTATTAAAAACTGACTTAGCTTGGTCTCAAAAGCAATTTTCACTTTTTAATCATTATCTCATATCGTTTTGAATCCATAGATAAAGCGATATATAGAGAGAACTACCTATCGCCCGATACGATTCTTGCGTCTCTAATACATATTGTGTTCTATAGATTTAGGGTTATGGTAAATATAGAAATGTGTGGAGTGGATTTCACCTCCTATTTAGGTAGGAGTATCGTGAGAGCGCGCCAAAAAAGTTATGAATTATATATACTATTATCTAGCTTCACACTAATATCAGGCACTATATGGTGAAAGTTTATACTTGCACCACTAACATGGGATATTTTAGTTGAATCATTCTATAAATTAAATAATATACAATTTTGCCATCATATTAAATGTGTGTATGATTCGTTGCGCCATAACTCAGTCACAGCTAAATCTACGAAATCTACGAAATCTACGAAATCTACGAAATCTATGAAATCTATGAATTTCATTTCATTCATTACTTTTAATCTATTTTCAAATCTTATGAAAATTTACAGACCAGTAATGAATACCCATGTAAATTGAAAATATTGAATATACATATTTATCAAGAAGTGCTGAGTAAAATGTCATAATCGCCATCGGAAATGAATATCTCAAGCATACTAACTACCGATCAAACTATTTTAAACTTTTTGAGTTATTTACAATATTGCATTGAACTAGTAAAAACGATAAGTTTTACACATATTGTGCTTCAAAGTTGTATTACTTTTTACATTTTTACATGTGTATTATTATATATTTCATTTACAGAGTATTTACTCTCTCCTTGATAAATTTCGTCTAGCATACCACACCGTAAAATCACTAATTATCATTTTGATGCGCTTGAAATCGCCTGAGTTTAGTGCTGTCCCCACACGACCAAGTAGCTTTTGTTTCTCTATATCGCTTACAGTCCCCTTTGGAAGTGCATCTAGGGTAGTAGCCAACCAAGATAATGCTTCTACAGGTTCTACCAGTTGAAACAGTTCAAGCATCAAACCAGTAGCATCACCAGAAACATCTTTAGGAAAGTTATAAATGAGACCAGAGATCAATCGATAACAGAGTTGTTGGCCTTTAGCATTAGCAAGCTGAACTACTAATGAACGGATTTCATCGGGAATGATTTTGTGAATAGATGATCTTGGAAATCTAGAACCATATGCAAACACATCTCGTAGATACTGGAGACTTGAATCAATTGGGTCATATTCATTAAGCTCAAGTGCAACAAGAGAAGCTTCAAACGAGGGAACAAATAGTTCAGAGGAAATAAGATGAAATGGAAAATACATAATGGCATCACCCATAAGTCTAAAAAAGTCATCAATCAAATCAGGTACATTTGCGGGAACAATTGTCGATAAATACTGAAAGAAATTTTTCATTTGCTCTTGACCAAATGCCCAAACAGATGATTTAATTTCATCTGAAACTGTATCATCAGAAAACTCACGTAAAACAGTACCTGTAACCCATAGATAGCAGCCAAAATGTGTTTTTTGAAATTCACTGACTAGCAGTTCAGCTATAGTTGGAAGAATATCTAGTAGATCATGACCACAAGAATACAGAGAGCATTTAGCAAACTTAGAACTTCTTTCGGCAATAAAAGAGCTGTATCCATGTTTGCGTAGCACTTCAGTAATGACAGGTAGAACCTCAACAACAAATTGGCTAGTTGGGCTTTTGATTCCTTTAGGCCTTACATTTACAACCTCAACGAAAATATTCAAAAGTTCTATCTCATCTGCAATCTCACGAGAGGTTTGTTCACTATCAGGCAATTGTGCTTTTTCTAATAACCTTGCACAAATAGGTTTCCCAAAATATTGAAGTGCTTGGAGCATACTGTCAATAGGTTGCGATGCGACAACGTATGCAATACCGTTAGTGACTTCATAATAGGAGTTTAGATCCAAACTATCTCGAACTTTCTCGTAAAACGGGTATAATTGGTCAACAAACTTTGTCAAATAATGACTACAGTCCTGACAAAAGTGTTTCAATGCAAGCGCAGCTGCCTTGATGACAGACTCACTTGGATATGAAAATCCACTTGTAATGTAATTTAACTGAAGCTCCAAATAATCTGGGTGCTTTGCAGTCCATTCAGTATATCTACCCAGAACAAGAGTAACAGCATATCTAATTTTTTCATGTTCCGGTAAATTATTCAAAATTTTCATAAACTGAGGCAAGATTTCATCTTCACTTGTATCGACTTCTCTTGCCATAGCACGCATAGAAAATAAAGGTGCCTCAATCGATTGCCAGGTCACCGTTTGCCCAGAAGATTGAGCTTCCAGTTGAACAACAACCTTTTGAAATGCTAGTCCTAATGCTTTAGATGCTCCAATTACAGCACAGCAGTCTTTCAAAACGTCGCCCATTTCATGTCGGAAATCTTTGAATTTTTCTTCTTCTTCCTTATCACCACTAAATAAATCTTGATCACTTTGACTAGTAGGATATTGAAGATGTCCGATGATAATATGAACAAGAGTGACATAAATATCTCCAAGTTCATTTCTAGCCTCATTATATTTATCTGTCACAATCATTTGCTTTAAAATGTACCAGAAATAAAATGTATACTTCACAACATCCAAATCTTCGTCAAAAGCTGTGCACTCAGCAATAGCTTCTACTAAACCTCTAAATTCTTTTGGTGCACGAGCAATTAACATGTGCCAAGATTCACCTGCTTCGGCAAATAGTCTAGTATAGCCAGAGTAAGCGTCAGGATCGTTTTTACATTCTGTTATTTTGGGGCGCAGACTGATTACCCTGGGATATAAGGCCTTAATAACAGGCATGTATTCTTCAAACTCTCTCGTTTCCCTAATCATAGAACATAGACACTCAATTGCAGGATCAAATGTTTCTGCATCATTAAGTGCTTGAAAGATCATATCAAGTAAAGGTGAATTGACTACTTTTACAGCATCAATCTCTCTTAGCCATGAATTGAAACATTGAAACACCAAAGATCTAAGAGCACCAAACTGGGCAGAATTTACAAACTCAAGTAGCAAATCCAACACTCGTTCTGCGTTTTGTACAAGTAACTCGTGTGTTCTAACATTGTATTCCTCATCAGTTATTGGCAATTTACGGGATGTCGCTAATTCTTCTGGTAAAACCTTTAAAAATTCCAGCAAAGCAGGAATAGTTTCTTGGTTTGAACCGAGGGAGTTCACCATATCAGGAATGACTGTTTTCCATTGTAAATACTGTAAAGCCAGATTCGACAATGCAATCACTAACTGTGTCATAATAACTCGTGGAGAATTTCTATTTTGAATAATGTGTTGAATAAGAGAATCTTTAATGTCGGCTTGAGCATCCTCAGGAAGCTGATATAAATCATATATGATCTAAAACAAGTAGCGTTAATAACAACTTTTAACTAAAAAAAATTTGAATCATACCTTGGTTCTAAGTGTTTGAGCAGCAAAAATCTTTGCCTGTAGAGGGCTGTTCTCTTGTGATAGAACTGAATGTGTTACAGTCCAAGCTTCCGTCTATAGTATGTTAGCAACCTCTTTTATATCTGATGGAATTTGGAGTCCTGCTTACACTTTTTTGAAAGTTCTCTAAATAAGTGTTTGCTTCTTTTCTGATAGCTTCGCTACCATTGGTATACATAGTATCCAAGGCGCGCAAAAAGTTACTTTCCGAGAAATCAGTGGCACTCATACTTGATATTTCTCTGAAGACTTTAGATCAAAATCGTCATAGAGACAGACTGCAATTGCAGTGAGAAAAATCTGGTTCATAGATGTGAAAATACCCTAACCACAATACTTTAAATAAAGCATTAAGATTTTAAATCCTAGTACATATGATTTATTACTTTTTACAGAGCACTTAAGTTGAATAATAGTTTATTTGCGGTCAGTAGTAATTAAGAAGTCTTTAAGATCTGTAAAAACATCGATAGCTCAAACATTTATCTAAAGTACTAGTATTTTATTTTGAAAAATTATACAAGCAACAAATTAGTTGCTAGTAGTATTATAAAGATAGATAGTCAAGCTTCAATCACGGAGAACGTTCCACATATTTTCATTGTTCAGTTGACTTCTCATTGTAAAATGAAATTTAAAGACAACAAAGTTTGTGGTTATGGAAGGTGAATGAGGTAAATGGTTTGAGCATTCCTTTGTTTAACAAGTACTTGAAATAACTACGACTTTTTCTTAAATTTTATAAAGGCGATCTTAAAATGAAATCTAGGGAAATAGTGAACTTTAGTTCAATAGAACACCTCATGTGAGTAAATGAATGAAAATTGAAATATGGAAAATACAGAGTTTCCAAGAGTACCATATTTCAAAGACGTATAGTATATAATTTTTTTTAACTATAATATTACGACAAATTTAAATATCCTTAGAAATTTAATGTAGCTTGTTTGAATCGATATCTAACAAAATCATTTTAGTAAAAATTTACGTTTACATATAATTGTTTTATTTTTGAAATAGCTAATATTGTTGACAAAAAAAAGATTCTAAATGAATATACTTTTACGGCTTTGTCATTTAAACTAACGGAATTTCTATAACTGTATACAAAGAGCCTTTATAAAAATTATATTTGACAAAACAAGTCAACTAATAAAAAAATTTGACGTAGCTGTTAGGCTTTTACAAGCTATATTAAGAATCTAAAAAATCCAAATCCAAATTCAATACAAAGGTTTATAATAAATAATTTTCGCTATTAAATTAGACTATTGTAGTTTGGTTATAATTTCATAAAATAAAATTTATTGAAAGCCATCTATAGTTGTTCATATATTGTTAAAGTAACAGATACACGTAAAAGTGTTAAACATAAAAGAACGTTAGACTAAAATCTGTAG
This sequence comes from Geotrichum ghanense (nom. inval.), assembly GCA_022023575.1. Classification (NCBI taxonomy): domain Eukaryota; kingdom Fungi; phylum Ascomycota; class Dipodascomycetes; order Dipodascales; family Dipodascaceae; genus Geotrichum; species Geotrichum ghanense (nom. inval.). The sequence continues at coordinate 617,649 of JAKKCX010000004.1, read as the reverse complement.
AGCTTTGTTAACACAAATCATTTTATGAAAACTTAGACCCATAATAACTAGCCTTTTGCTACAGTGTATATCATTATGTATTTGCTAAAAAAATCTTTTGGTAAGCACTAAATACTTGAAGCAAATTTGTGCATTCGTAAAGCTTTCATACGCTCTCTATGCTCCCTAAACTCTTCATCTGAATCGCTATCAATATCATCATTATCAACAGCACTATCAGTAAACATGACGTTCATTTTCATTTTATTTTTAAAAGAAATGACAATATTGTCATCTTCTAACGTTGAAGCTGTGTCTAGTTCAGTTTTTTCTTGTTTTCCATTAGAAGTGTCTTCTTTATTATGAAACCGAATAATTCTATCATTTTCTGATTTGAAATATTCGCAGTTTCTACGTAGGTACTGTGCCTTTGCTTCAATAGCTTTTAGTTTTGTTTCGTACCTATTTTCAGCATCTCTCAAAGAATTAAGCTGTTTTGTTTTTAATCTTTCAACTTCTAAATCTCGAGAACTATCCATTAACCTTGTGTAATTTAAAATAAATTTCACATTGTCAAAAACAGTAGAGAGATTTTCAATATATTTGAAAAAATCAGCTTCAACCTCTGTCATTGTTTTGTAATCTCGATATATAGGATGCTCACCATTATGTAGCTTGATCAAATTTGATGTGCTTGGTCCATCAGTTTGACATCTTTCTTTGCAATGTTTGTATAATTCAATATTTTCAAGAATCACCAGATCAGTAACATTTATTTCTTCTTGAAGTTCATCAACAGGATTGTCTACAATCGTATCTGCAGTAGATAGATTCATACATGATCCCGCACTATCACACACATCTGTATTTAAACTAGCTGAAGATATTGGTAAATTCTGTGTAGATCTTTTTTCAACAGTTCCACATGATAAAGCTTTTAAAGTAATATCTGAAAGTCTTTCTTTTTCTAAATTTTGACAAAGTATAGGCTTAGCAACCTCAATAGTATTACCATTTTCGTATTTTTGGATAATCTCTTTTATTCCACAACTTTCCATTCGCTCTGTATGTAATCTTGAAAACGTAACTGGATCACTTGCTTCTGTAACAAGATTAAAACCATTTAAGTATGCTTGACTTGCCATATTTCCCGTTATATACTCGTTCATAGCGTTCATAACATCTACCAGCAAGTCATACAACAAACAAACCATAGCGATAAGTTTTCCTTCAGACAACTGCTTTTCAAGTTCAGCAAGTCTAACTATTTTTTCAGAAGACCGAAGAACATTCTCTTTTTTCATTTCTATTTCAGCCAAATCAATTTTGCTTTTGTTGTAACGCTCTTCCATTAATTTGGATTCATTTCGTTTTTCTTCTAAAATCTTTTGAGATAATTCTAGTTCTTTTGTAATGTCTTCTTGTTGAGATGTCAGACAAAAAATATCAGTTCGTAGCCGTTCCGATCGTATTTGAAGCAGATTACACTCGTCTGATACCTTACTATTTTCTGTGGATAGTTTGTCTCGCTGTTCACCTAAAATTTTTATCCTAGCTTCCAATTTATCTACTTCATTTTTTTGAATTTTCTGTTGTTCTTCATTAACTTTATCAGTTATACTGGAAGATTCAATTTCTTTGGATTTGGTGCTTTCAGGATTTACTTCTGGTTTAATGCTTGAGAAAGTAGATATCATCATGTCTTTATGTTCCAACAACTTTTTTAATTCTTTTATTTCTTCTTCATATCCCTTTTCCTTTTCTTGCATCACTTTTTCAAGACTTGAAATTTCTCTTTCATGTTTTTCAGAAACCTCTGCTTTGAACTTTTCAATTAATGAAATATACTCTATTTCAGTTTGTTGAGTTTGACCATCGTCATTGAAACCTGTTTTCGATGACTCTGTCATTGAACTGTTTATAAAAAAATTTTCATTACCAAATGTTCTCAGTGCATCTTCAGGTAGCATGGAATGAGATGAAGTGCCTAATGTAAAGCTCTGGTCGTCTGTACAAACAGTAGCGCTTGTATGCTTTTTTGGTGAGGCAGTTAAACTTTGCTTTCTAGACTGGACTGCTACATCTTCAAGAGCAGAATCCAATTCAAATTTTGTATTTATAGCATCAGTGTTCACTCGATCTAGTTGATCGAGAATAAAGTCAATTTGTGATTTATAAAATCTGTTCATTTGATATAAATTGAAGTAATCAAATAAAGATGTGACAATGAAGTTTGCTCTTTCTGTCGGAAACATGGTTTGGTAGGTAAGTTGTAGATATTCACTAAACTTCATGGTTGATTCATGATTATGAACCGTTCTGCATAACCCTTTCAAAACAACTTCTGCTGGTGGGTCTGGTAAGCTTGAGTTTCCTATAAGGTTGTTAAGAAACTGTTTTTGCTTTGTTATATCTTCATGTGTAAAGCAAAAAGCATAGGGAGTTTCGTCAAACGGATTAGCTATCCTCGAAATATTTTGAGGTATTGTGGGAGTAGGAGGTGCACTTGTAGCTATGAATAAGTCATTTTTTCCATTATTACTGTTTAGCGTATTGAAACTTTTAATGGATCCATGCCTATTCATACTGCTGGATTTCTTTTTGGTTACCCGATTGGAAATTTGTGGATGAGAGTAGTTCACTGTATTAGATTTCATTACCAAGCTTGATGAAGAACTCAAGCTTTTTGGATATGATTCCATTAAACAGTCATCTTGATCAAGTATATCTATAGCTGATGAAGAAATTTTGTTTTTTTGCCGAGCTCTAAGAGAGCCTTTAAATGATTCTTTTGATCGTTTCAATCTTATACATGATGATCTTACAAATCCAATTTTATTACCTTTTATTGATGTTAACTGAGATTTCGACTAGATCTTGATTCAAGTTCTTACCTTCTCCGTCCCATTTATGATAGTATTGATCATTAATTGAGGGTTTTTCCATTTTCAAGAATTCTAATTTTTTGCAGGTATTAATATAAAAGGAAAGGTTGAATCTGTTGATAAACACTTACTTTTCAATCGGTACCAAACGTATCTCCCTGATAAAATTTTTCCAAAAAGTTTAGCTGCTTTTATTGTGATAAGAGATGGCGTTAACTGTCTTGTTCGCCGGGTCATCTAAAACATCGATGCGATTTAATAGTTAAGGTATGATAAATGAATAATTGTTTTTAGCAACACATCTGGTAACATTTTCTTAAGAACTAGAAAACAAGCTGAGCTTAGTATAAGCTCTTAATTGAGTTTGCAACATAATAGCTGTGAGTAAAAACAGTTGATTAAAACATTGTTGAGAGTGTGATAACCATTTTGTTGTAAACAAATAGGTACCAATTTTAAATTGAATATTAGGTTTTACGACTTTCAGTTTGAAATCAACACTTAGTTTTAGATATTTCTGTAGGTTTTTTTTTTGGAGGATCATTTTCAAGTTGTAATTGCCTCTTTGGGAGTTTGTAATCTGTAACTTGAATATATTTTTGAGAAGCACTATTTCTTCAAAGCCAAAAACATAAAATTTAATATAGAAGCCAATAGCTAAATGTTAAAGCTATGTTTGCTAGCTGAAAAATAGTTTTATCACTTTTTTTCGTGATATTACAATAAAATTAATATAGTATGTAAAACTGTACGACGTAAAGACAATACAAAATAAAACAGATCTAGTTTTTAAGGTTCATGAGCTTTAGCCCTCAGCCGAGTTTAGATTGTTTTGCCAAAACCAGACGTTAATTCAAAAATTAGACAAAATGATTCAGCTTTTTTTATTCCTAAAATATCAACGTATATATAAGAATTAAGGCATATCAATGTATTTACGGGTTTGTTATATTCTAACACAAATACCGTTTATCAGACAGAAGAGCCAGAAAAAAGATCATAATAAGAAATGCAGGGCGGCCCAAAAAGAAGTTTATTCTAGTACTTGATATCAAAATTTTGGATAGTATAAATGTTTTCATTTTTCTATATACGGTCGTGAGCGACTTGTAAACAATAGTTCATTTTTAAATATTTGAACTATGATTTACTTAAAAAGTCTTGTAACCTCTAAACAAAAGAATTTGGTATTAAACCTTATCAACGAAATGTCCCATAAAATAGCAGCATTTAATTAAATACATATAGAATTACAAGTCAGCTAGGATAGTAACATTTTGACAATAATAAATTGTTCAAGTACTCAAATCACATACACGTTATTACCATTATTAATTCTACTATTAATAATGTTAAAACAATAAAAATGAAAATATGACATGTTTTTTTAAACAAATCAGCAATGATATAAATAACCCTTTAATCAGATTAATTACTTAAAATTAAAATCTATAGTATTTGACAAAAACATAAAGTAAACTCACCCTTTTCCCCTAGATCAACTACCTTGATAAACTTATTACTCAATAATAATATCTTTTAGCTATAATATGTTCTTGGTTTTACTCTAGTGATAATAGAAAACATAAAATAAATAAGACCAATAAGAATATAAATTTTCTCCCTGCAAAAATTAAGTTCCAATTTTTTTTTGAAAACTATCCGATTTTTTCAGTCTTTGAGATCCACTATTGCATTTTGTCTAGAGCCCAGCACTGGCGCTTGACCATTTCAATAAAGTTTATGGTTAGACCAAAATGAGACTTTTGTTGGCTAGATTTGGCGGTTTGCTGAGTCTTAAAACCAAAGTTCAAATATGCAAAACCAAAATCAAAATAAGGGTGATAAAAAATTATATGAAAATAGTATAATATACCATATTGCAAAAGGCAGAAAGGAGGTAAATGTGAGGTTTCTAAAACATGCGTCTTTCGTAGAAAATAGTCCTATATACAAAAGCCACTGATTTTGCTGTGAAAACAAATTCACACCTTCACAAACAATTACAGAAGAACATCTTATTGAAGCATTAAAAATTGATTCCTTTCAAAGAACAATAGTTATTTATTTAGTAGAATAATAGTACATTACTACATTCTTCAATGTCTATTTTTTTCGTCATTGAAAAGCTCTTGACGTCAACTTTATTATATCATGTCTGGGCAAACCCCTTTTCTTTTCAAATGTAAACAACTTTGACTATTGTTTACCAACCTGACTCTCTGGAAAATGAAGTATATAATACCGTATTTTTACTCTTGATTTTTTGGACCGCCTGTTTTATTTAGAAAGAAAAAAATGTAAGTTGATGTTATAAGGTGCACGTAATAATAGCCTTAAAGACTTTAACTAATGCTAATATGAAAATTTAGCAATTATCAAGATGTAAGGGAGTCAATCGTGTTTAAAGTTGATCCAATACAAAAGTCAATTGATTTCAAAGTTTTATAGTCAGGATGATATCATTAAATTATTAGCTTTACTTAAGTTTTCAGTTCTTGAGGGTAAGAAATTTAGTATGGTAAAAGGCCACCTTTTAGAAAAAAGTTTAAAATATTCAGTATTCTTCTAAAAGTCAGGCTTAGAGGAAGAAAGAGAAAAAATCACTAGTTGCAGTTTATTCATGATCAATAAATATTAATAAAAATTATATGACGTTTAAATATACCAATTTCCAATTACATGCCTCAAAGTGATTTCAGCTGAATTGAATTGAGATAAATTATATAGGCGATTGAGACAAGCATTGAGGTGAGCTTGAAGCGTTTGTAGTATAAATATTTTTTTTTTTTGATATCAGCATAATTTTTATAAAGCGTTGTGTATAATCCTTTCGTAAATGATATTTATATACCCCATTGTTTCTAGGCATGATGTGTTCCTATATGAAAGTTATTTTATTTAGCCCATGTACTTCGGATACAGGCACAAACGCACCTGTGGGCTTTATTTTCACAACTTCACTTCTGGTAAAGATATTACCTTTCAGGAATCCCTGACTTATCAAACTAATGGCTACATTTTCTGTATTAATATAATCGGTGTCATTCCGAAAGATTTCAATAAGCAGCATGTCTGATGGACTGGATTGGACAGTTGGCGAAATAGAAGAGCCACCTTGAATTGAATATACAAGAGCTTTTTGAAGTAATGGAAATTTGAGAATATCTTTTTGTCCTAGTGCAAGCCAAACTTGTCGAAATATATTTCGAAAAAGCAGAATTTGTGACCGGGTAGATAAGAATATTAAGAGTCGATTGGCATAAAACCAAGTCTGAAAAGGACCATGAAGATGATCCATAAACGCGCGATAGTTTCCAGTTTTCACCGCGGTAACTAGCGGCCAATAAATATCAGCAAGATTAAATTGTTGTAATAGTTGAAGTTTGGGAAGTTTACCCAATACAAGTGAAACAGCAATGAGGACCTCAAGAATACGTCTTCTATTTGGCGAGTTTGGTAAAGAATTTTGAAAGGCCCAGGAGAGATGTGTATAAGATTTGATTTGTTGCGCTCGATCCAAGTAGAATCTGCCAATAAAGTATCGATACTCAACGAGTTCGGATTTGGTATAAGTATTTAGGTTGATGTTGGAAGAATCAATATTGGAAAACACGTTTGCGCAACTAGCATGCGATTTCATAGTGTAGTATGCACGACATAATAAGTTTCCTGTACGCAAAATGATTTTCTTCTTAGAAAGGGCATTTGGGTTATTAGGATCAAGCTTTTCAGCTCGAATGGAGTTGAACATTTTCAAAAGAAGAGTTGATGCATAATTAGTACGTTTCGTATGATTATCGCGTTTGTCAAGTGTTTGCGAAATATTAACAACTAGTTTTGCACTAGATTTGACAACACCTTGAAGCACACTGCCGCGGAAATTGCTGAATGCTGGTGATAATGCTGTAAAAAACTGAATAAGTTTAATATAATAAGTGTCAATGTTGTTCGGGTCTACATCACGCGCAAATTCAAGATATGAGACACATAAGTCTACAAATGTGTTCCAATTACCGTCATAAAAATTTCTAGATTCCACTGAATTGGTGATATTTATATTATTCTATAAATTTGGTTAGCGAATAAAAGCAGTCTGTTGATTCAGACACTTACATCCAAGATATCGTTTTGAAGAGATGAGACTATCGGCTGATCTAGATCAAATACAAACAAATTGATCAAAGTTTCTGAGATCTCAGTCTCACTTAGTTTCAGTGTCTTTTCAATGTAGTCTAACCAAGCATTCACAGACATTATACCCTCGTTTTCGAATTTGTATTTGAGGTCAGTAACTTTCACAATCTTCCGAGAGAAGAGTGGAATTTCAAGTGTTTTTGATAATATTAAGTAACTTAAAGTCACGTGCTGGTGATCACAACCAACAACTTTTCTTCTGGTTTTAAGGCCTAAGCAGAATTATTCACTAACCATCAATCTACACACAATACCATCAGTACTCATCAGCACGATGGCCACAATTGCAGATGAATTGCGTCAGAAACGGCAGCCTGCTGGAGTGCCTACATCAGGGCTTTCTGCTGCCAGCGTTCTTCGTAAACCAGCTCCTTCTACAGCTTCCACAGTTTCTTCTATCATTCAGTCTACATCTCCTTCTACAGCTCCAACTGAAAAACCAGCTAAGCCTACCCCACCATCTCTCAATCCAGAAAACTTACGAATAGTTGTGCGACAGCTGCCACCTACGCTTGATTCCGAATCTTTTTTTGCTCAAATTTCTTCGTGGGTGAACATAAACACAGCCGATGAGAAATATTTTGTGAAAGGAAGAGAGTCAAAGAAACGCAACAAGGAAGTTATTATGTCAAGATGTTACATTAAAATGAAAGATCAAGAAGGGTTAAAAAGATTCTACACTGCTTTTGAATCATTAATTTTAGATATATATGAAGGTATGTTATCAAAAACTGTATCCAAAACAGATTAGCTGACGTTTTTTATTTATTTATTAATTTTTCAATTATAGGCGATATCAAACCAAAGATCGAAATTGCACCTTCTCAGGAACTATTTTCTCCTTCTAATCCACCGTCAATTGCAAATACTATCGAAGGCGATCCCGATTTTATTGCATTTAAAGAAGAACTTGTTAGGCAAGAAGAAGCCCGAAAGAAAGCCAAAGATGAAGAAAGGGCTGACGCTGAAGGTGCAGATGATCAAACAGACTCTACCTCAGGAAAAACTGGAAAAATTGTAGCAGTTGTCGGGACAGGTCCCATTCTAGGTGTCCATACTAAGACCGAAGTTCCACCACCTCCAGGTCATTCTGAAAACGCTAATTCATCTACATCATCGCAAGCTGACGCCAAGAATAAGCCAGGAAGCGAAGGGAAATCCGAGGCTAAGGAAAAGGCAAAGGAGAAAGAAAAGAAGAAAAAGAAAGACAAGAAGGAGCAGCCAGGTAAGAAAGAGAAAGAAAAGAAGAAAGACAAGAAAACATCTGAGGCGAATTCAGAGAAGCAGAAATCTACAAATGGATCAAAGGGAGGAGCAAAGTCAGAGGCTAATACAAAATCTGGGGGAGGATCAAAGTCAGAAGTAGGCTCTAAGACTGAGGGCGACAAAAAGCCTGCAGGCGAAAAGAAAAAGAGGACAAGAAAGAAAAAAGAAAAAGATGGAAATGGTGGTGCTCCTGGAAGTAGTGGTAGTTCACAGGCTCCTAGTGAAGCATCACTAGATGGAACGCCAAAGAGAGGTGTACAGAGTGGACCTAGTCTTAAAAAGATTCTTAAGCGTCAACCAACAGCATCATCGGATGGAGTATCTCCTACAGCTACACCTACGAAACCTGCTGCTGGATCTGGTACAAGTACTCCTCTTAAACCTACACGTTCTCCTACTACTACTACGTCAGCTGGTGACCAGCCTTCAAGTGGTGTTCTAACAGCTCCAAGCACGCAAAATGTGAAGGTGCCTACGGCCCCAGCAGCAACAGCATCTGGTACGCCTAAGCCAGAAGGTTCTTCGAAACGCACGCGAAAGCGTACTAATAAGCCCAAAGACACATCGAAACCTGACAGTCAAGGATCGCCTGCTTCAGCTGGACCTGGAGAGGGTTTATCTTCCACAGCTCCCAAAGCACCAGCTGCTATGGCTCCCAAATCCTCCGTCCGTAAGCGCAAACCTAAGGATACAGCATCTCACAGTGGCACTCTGGCCACAGGTGATAATGATGGAGAGGTTCCTAAAGGTCCTAAGAAAGAGACGAAGCGTAGTCCTTCTAAAAAGAAGCCCATTCGAGGATCCAAGCCAGCAGCAGCCGCCGCTACAGGAACTTCAAACTCCACTGCCCAGACACAATCTGGAACAGCGCCAGTAGGATAAGAAAAAGATAAACTATACCAACGTATTTGCTATTGGTTATGTATTTAATGTTTTAGATGGTGTGTTTGGTTAGAGCATGAATATGTGTCAGATTATACAGATATGTGATTAAGTTGTATGAAGGTAAGATAGAAGGAGCTGCATATTTGAATAGTTATATTTGATATAACAGGTTTTATTTAAACCGATTTTATCTCAAATCTGTATGACAACTAGTATATATATATATCTGTTGTTGAATAGCTATACATTATACAAGTATATGATATATAAACATGATTAAAAAATATCATGATATACAAAGAAGCTAGGATGTCTCAATAATCGGATTAATATACAGATGATGTTTTAGATTAGCAATATGGTGATAGTTTTAGATAACTCTCTAAACAATTACAGAATTACTTCAACGTTTAAGCCAAATTTTCCATCTATTTTTTGTTTGTGATGTCGGCTCCTAATAGCTAATGCGAACTTGGTGATTGAAAAAAAGCAGTAACAAATAAACGTTATGATTACCACAATCTGAGCTAAGCCCAGATTGAGTTATACTTACGCTAAGAACGCTATTAATAGTACGTTTCCTGTACCGTGACATCAGTCGTCTTTTGTGATCAAATCTTCATCTGCCACCACGAGTTTACAGAGTTAATGACAGACTCAGAACACTTTGATGATACTAGCCAGTTGGAGCAGCTCAGAAACACTATTGCGCTACAGCACGACGAGATTCAGCAGCTGAAAGCGGTTATCAAGCAAAAGAATGAGTATATTGAGGATTTAGAAGCTTTTCGCACTGTGGGTTCCAAGCAGTCCAACGCTGCCAGAGGTATTCGGGGCTTGATTCAACACTATGAAGTTTTGTCGCGAATGAATCAAGATTCTGCCAACTCAGCACTAGTTACATCTACTACCAATACTACTACTACTACTAATATTAATTCTAATACTACATCTACTGCTATGGCCACTGATACAGCCAAAAACGACGTCACGATAGGCACAGCCCCGCAGTCGACACATAACGGGATATGCCCCGCCGGTGACCCGACCATGAGCAGCGCCGACGGAGACCAAGCGCGGGACCCACGTGGCAGCAACAGTGACGCAAGCTGTCTTTGTGGTGAAACCAGTAAGGATGCTCTGGAGAAGGAAGTCAAAGCGCTGAGAGCAGAGTTACTGCTTATGAGCAGAGCGTGGCACTCGCTGGCCCGACGCACGGTGCAGACCGCGCGACCGAAAACACAAGCTCAACGGGACCCGGGTTGGCTGACTCGACAGCAGCGTGCACTGGAAGAGAGCTAGCTAGGTCCTGGGTGCCGGGCGACGTGTTCTCTTTGAACGGCTTGCACGGTGCTGGGCGGTAATCTGATGTTGTGTGGGCATAGTATATATCCCATATATCCCATATATTACGTTTATTCTTGTCTCTGCTTGTTTACATAGTAAAAGCATAGCCTGGGGCTTCGAATGAGGAAATCAAAGTGCAATTTTTCCCTGACAAGCGGCCCCTTTATTACAGCATACTACAGTACACTGCCTTGCTCTTTCTCTCTCTTCATTTCGACCTTGCTTAGCCAATTTTTTTTCCTACTTCTTCTTCTTCTTCTTCTTTCTTTCTTTCTTTCTTTCTTACTTTCGTTCATTCTTCATTTTCATTCATTTCTGATTTTTCTACTTGTCTTTTATTTTTCTTTTAATTCTGGATCTTACACTCCTTTTGGGTATAAAGTATCTAATTTGTATGTGTGCTCATGTGCAAATTTGTGCTTTTGTGAAAAGAAAAAATTAATTAAATCCCGTTAGAGATTACAATAGATAGAACTCTATTGCCCAATATCTGTACCTGAAATCCCTCGGATTAAAATCTAGTTTACAACTACTAAAATGAGACGACTTCAGTTTTCAGCATCAAATAGGTCGCTGTTCTTCATAGTAAACCTAGGCATCCTGGCCTTAATAGTGATTGCTATATGGCCAATTATTGATCTTGTTTTCAGCGAAAACTTGGTCCCAGATCAGCTGCTGGAGTCAGAGTTAGCGCCGGTTAAACAAACAAACTTTACAGTCATTCCCAAAATTATCCATCAGACATACAAGACCGACAAAGTTCCCGAGCGATGGAACGAAACTCATGTGTCTGTGATGCAAAAAAATCCTGACTACACCTACATGTTCTGGACTGACGAGAAGGCTAGACGGTTCATCAGCGACGAATATAGCTGGTTTCTGAATACTTACGACAATTATCCTTACCCCATTATGCGTGCAGATGCACTAAGATATTTTATCTTGAGCCACTACGGCGGGGTGTATATTGATCTGGACAACGGGTGTGACTTCTCACTTGACCCACTACTTCAGTTCCCAGCTTGGCTCAGACAGACAGACCCTATTGGTGTGTCCAACGACATAATGGGAAGTGTGCCTGGACATCCTTTTTTTCTCAAGGTGGTTCGCAGCCTACAAAAATTCGACAAAGCGTGGGGTATCCCATACCTAAGAGTGATGTACTCTACGGGGCCCCTATTTTTAAGTGTAGTAAGACACAGATATGTCAAAGCATTTGGCCCTAGAGGACCACGTCCTGGCGCAGAAATCAGGATTCTTGTCCCAGTTGACCATGAGCTGCATACAAGATGGTTTTTCTTTGAGAGCGATGGATCATCATGGCACTCATGGGATGCGCTGACGATTACATTTATCAATGACCATGCAATTCTGGCATCTTTGGTAATTGTTAGCATGATTATAACCGTATTTTATTGGGAGTACAAGCTGATAGCCAAATTACGCAGCTTGAGAATTTTAAGGAAGGCTCGCACAATATTTTCACGATATACTGTGTCTTCAGCAGTTTCAAAAACCAAAAGGTATGTGGAATGCTGCGATGAGAAATTCAACACTAAAGTGTACTTTCTTCCAATCAACAGCTCCTCTAGTAGCAGTGAAGAGTCTGATGATGAAAAAATTATTGAACATGTGTAACACACTATTGGCTACAAAAGATACTCAGTAATGAGTGTTGATATTGACTTATATTACTGGTAAGAGTATCATTTAACCTGCATTTTTTATTTTATTTTTATTTTCCTTTTAGATATCAAGTTGTTGTTTTTTTTTAATTTATTACATAGTGCATAACAGCTTTTTGTTGTATCATTGGATTACTAGTATTGTATGATTTACCAATTCTAAGTAAATATTGAAGAGTAACGAAATGAGATTTTCAAGATTATGATAAAATTATTCCATTTCATTACTTTACAGTATAAAATTTCAAATCAATTTACTTTGATTTGATTTTATTTGACTTAATTTGATTTGATTAATTTTTTTTAAACATATTATTATTTTTCATTTGATTTTAAATGTAATTTTAAATAATATAAAGTGAAAGAAAAATTAAATAAATAAACCCTAATGAAATAGCATTACGCATTATAACCTTCAACAAAATTGACGATATATTTTAAACTGTGAATATATATATATATATGAAGCTAGATGTATTAAATGTTCATCTCTTTTAGTTTATATTATTGTTATCATATCTTTATTTTCTTGCAAAATAAAAATAAAAATAAATAGAATAAAATGAATAAATAAAAATATATTTATTTGCTTTGTTATTCAGTAGCGTTCACGTTGTGGATCCATTATGCAAATACCCACTAATACCGTAAAGCGTAAAATGTAAACATGACTGTAAAAAATAAAAATTAATAATAATAATAATAATAATAATAATAATAATAACTGCATAAGCATAAGCAAAGCAGACCCGTGTCTGCGTCATCACCACACACCTTCACATACATTGTCTCGAACTGGAAATTCACAAAACAAACAAACAACCAAATTTAATAAATAAATAAATAATTCACCTTTGTTAAATTACTTTGGTTCAATTGGAATGAACTTACATGCTAGATTTAATTTTTTAATTTTTATTATTCTTTTAAAAGTACTTTGTTTCTTTCTTCCATATCCACTCTTTTGTTTCTTATCCCTTTATGAAATAAAAAACTTTTAATCAAATTTTTGAAAAAAAAAAAAATCTATTTACAAAAATATTTGCTTTCAAATATACTGTAAAATATAAATATACAAGTTTATCTTATCACTACCACAACGTTATATATATCTACATATATAAAGATTTATATCAAAATGCTTCAACAAGCGTTTTTTCTTTTTTTTTCCTCTTTTTTTTTTTTTTTTTTTTTTTTTTTTGTGTCATCAAAACACTTAAATACTAACCGAAGTACTAGAACTACTAGCTTCAGAAATCCATTTAGTAATGACATCTTGATCTAAAGATTCTGGAAATTCAGTAGAATCATCCAAAACTGTAATTGTAACACTTGAATCCATGAAAATTACAGCAGCCTTCATGGTTCCGTCTGTAGGTCGCTTAATGTAGTCACCAGTACCACCACCACCTCCAGATTGAACCTTACCACCTTGACCAGAGTGCAAGTGTGAAGTAAGATAATCGTTGCCAGAGTTGAGAATTTCAAAGATATCAAATTCACCACATCCAGTAGACCAACATGAACATGATGCATTACCGTATTGCAATGTTCTTGGAATTTGTGCATTCAGCATCCATACTGCTGGCATATCTGAGTTTATTGAAGCACTAGAACCAGAATCTGAAGGCATTGAAAATTCCATTGCGAAAACCTTATAGTTTCCAGAAAATCCGTGATATGCAGGAATACCTTCACGATAATATCCACATGAGCTACCTGAGCATTCAACGCCTTGGAAAATAGCAAATTCTTTATTGGAGGGCACAACAGTGTCAGATAGAATTTGGGATTGACCAGCACCGGAAACACCATCACTAGCACAGTATGACAAAGAATTACCAAAGCACGCATCCCATACTCCAGATCCGGCTGTACCACCTTGATGATTCAAGAAAACAAGATTATCAGAAAAACTGCTTTCAGAACTATAGTAAGAATCACGAATCCAAGTTGAACCAGAACTTGAAGAAGATGAGGAGGAGGAGGAGGAAGAAGAAGCACTTGCTGAAGACGAAGCAGATCCACCAGCAGAAGTAGTAGCAGAAGCAGAAGAAGAGTCGTCATCAGAGTCATCATAACTAGCACTTGACGATGAGGATCCTACTGCAGATGAAGCAGCGTTGTTAGATGTTTGAAGAGTTGAAGAAGAATCTGAGCTATCATCGTAATTGTCTGAATTATCGTCATCAGTAGATGCGTTAGAAGAAGATGCAGCTGGTTGCGCTGAGGTTTGTTGGTTACTGTTATTACTGTCATTGTTATCGGTGTTTGAAGTTGTAGCATTGTCGGAAGAATTATCATTGTCATTTGAAGAATCGTCATCATCTGTTGCTTCAACGTAAACTACGTTGTTTGAACCTTGAACAGTGGTGACTGCTTGAGTAGGATTTGAATTGTCAGCGCCGTCAACAGTGGTTGTAATATCTACATATTGAGTGACTACAGCTGGAGCTGGGTCTCTTTTATGAACATGGTGCACATGTCTTCTTCCAAATTGAACCTCTCTCTTTGCAATTTCTGCCTCTTTTTCTCTGGCCTGTAGGCTTCGTTTTGCGACGTTAGAGTTGTTGAAACTGTAGTAAGCAAATTGTTTAAGCTTTAATGGGCCTCTAAAATGGATTGAAAGTTCTTCGTCTAAAGGACTAAGAGAGCCCGAAAATGAGTAAGACTGCGATTGACAGGTACAAGAAGATGAGTCGATGTTTGTAACTTGGTCGTAGGATCCACTAAATCCAATATTTTCGTAAATAACTTGTTTAACTTGGTTACAATAGTAATTTCCTGAAATTTCTGTGCAGTCAGCATAAACCTTTGCAAATTGGTAAAACGCAACAGCTGCAAATGTCCAAGATTCTGAGATTCGCATTTTTTGTTGTTATATATGTATTTGATTTATTAAATAACTGTCCAGTAATATCGATAATGATTAAATGAATGAATAAAACGATCAGTAAAAAACGATGGACGTGTCAAGAGCGTGAAAGAAACGAAAGCAAGGGCGAGCTTTAGAATATTTATACAGACAGACACTTGAACAAAAAAATAAAATAAAATAAAAGTCAAAGTCAAAGTGTTAATCGAGGAGGTGAATACTAAGACTTTCAAAAACTAGTATTTCGAGACAGACAAGCTAATAAAGCAATAAGTAACAAACTAAAAGCCAGCTCGAGAAGGATAGTTTAAATATCAAGAGGAAAAAAAAAAAAATAAAGAAGGAAAAAAAAAGCCAGAACATCATGTTTATATTATTCTTTCAACAAAAAAGAAATGGAATTCCGTAAAAGCCTTGGCCTTCAAGTAAACTCAAGTGACAACTATATAAAAAATAAAATAAATAAATACAGGCTGCTGATAATAAAATTATTCGTGAAATCAAAGAGCTTCAATCACTACAAAGCAACAACGAGAAATCAAAGAAACAAGAAAAAGACCTGCCTGCTTCATCGTGACAAAAATAAATTATGACAAAAAGAAAGTTTAGTACCGCTCATTTCCCATGCTAACCACATCATTTGGGGTTAAATGAGGTTATGACCTTCCTAGAATCATGGTTGAGGGAAAAAGAAATACTTTACATGCATACCAGATGAGGCCAAGAGTACACCCGATTTGGGTTTGCCAGAAAAAACGTCTCTTTTAGGAAGGAAAGAATCCCTTCGCAGAACGTTCTATGTGGGACTTTAAAAAAACATAGCAGGAATTACATCTGTAGAACAGGGCAATTTAAAAGACTGTTGAACGTTTATAAAGCGAGAATACCGCTGTGTCTAGCGTGTATATATACAAATACATGAATAAATATACATGGCTAGTGAATATTATAAGAAGAAATGGAAATTTAATAAATTTTTCTGAAGGTTGGATATCGTGCTACTAGATGCTAGATCGATAACCGAGAAAACCAACCAGCCAAACGGCTGACTGTTGTGGTTACAAGTTCTTGATACTACTACTATCAAGGAAAAGGTCTACTGGTCAAACAACTAACCAACCTCCCCGTTCTCTCTCTTTCTTTCACTGTGTAGTTTACCCCAGCTACAAAGCTTACAGATCCTCATACGTTGTCTTGTCCTAAGCCTTTTCATCTCGGCAATGAAGCTCTATGGCGCCAGATCTAGTGTCTGCTGTAAATTGGCTGCGTTCACCCTCTATGCCCCCCTTCGTTCCTGCTACGCAAAAGCTTCGACACCTCCTTGTATTCTGGAAGGGTTGGATTAAAAGTTACATTTGATGTTCTATCTCTCTTCTCCCATACCATATGTTTCTTCTTTTCGTTTATACACTTAATATTTTCGTTTCTTTTCTTTTCATCAAATTGCCCATGTCGTCTTATGTGTGCACTTGACAAGATTCTTTTTGTGTTTGTTTTTTTTTTTTTTTTTTTTTTTTTTTTTTTTTTTTTTTTTTTGGAACTAGTAGAAGCTGGGCCTTGCATGATCTGGCGTCTCCTTAATTATGCACTGTTAGTAAATCGTTCCGCTTTCTCAACAAGAAATCTGTGACCATAACCATAACCATGACTTTGTCAACAACAATGACAATGACAAACATCACCACCATCACCACTACCATATTAACATCCATATGCCAAGTGCACACGCGTAGGAATGGACTCGATTAATGAATCAATTAATTAATATCATCATTACCCACCAAATAAAATACACATAAGCTCTGTTTCTGTCATCAGTGGAGCAGGCTTACGTGGAGTGGATATGGTCTATCACTATCATTTTATTTATTTATATATATATATATATATATATTCGTGTGACCTATCATCAAACATGGTAAGAGACGGTTATGAAGATATTCTCGGCCAATCAAAGCCAAATGAGTATATTCAGCTCGATCATCAATCCCTGAAAACTGTCGTGATATGATCCAATATCAAATGATCAGTTATAATAAAATACTTGAAAAAAAAATAGAAAAAATAAAAATTCAAATGCGGTATTGTTGTATATATGATCCATCATCTACGTATCACCTTAAGACCATTACGTATGTATTGCCTGTGTTTTGCACCCTGACTGACTCGAGAAAGAAGATCCCAGAGTATCAATATGCTTCATTTCACACAATGATTCCACCATCCTGCGATGTGGTTACCTCCTACAGTTGAGCTCTGCATGTATCATCGCATTTTTAACGGTCACCAGTGAAGCATGAATAGAAATGACCCACAACTTTTATCCATCTCTACACTTATTCGCATTTTTCTATTACATTAGATACATTCAAAATGACTTTTGCAATCTGTAACTCTCCTTTCAAGCATTTTTATTCATGTATTTTTATTCTTTCTACACTTTAATTAAATAATTTTCATTTCATGTCTCTCAAAATCATTAATCTTATCTTTAAATAAAACAAACTTTCTTTCTGTTGTCACCCCTTAA